>JAQNBH010000017.1:18980138-19152130 GCA_028752905.1 Cladorhizidae sp. MBARI D1340-BT2
GGGCCAAGTTAGAATGGGGGCCAAGTTAGAATGGGGCCAAGTTAGAATGGGGCCAAGTTAGAATGGGGGCCAAGTTAGAATGGGGGCCAAGTTAGAATGGGGCCAAGTTAGAATGAGGCCAAGTTAGAATTGGGTCAAGTTAGAATGGGGGTCAAGTTAGAATGGGGGCCAAGTTAGAAAGGGGCCAAGTTAGAATGGGGGTCAAGTTAGAATGGGGGCCAAGTTAGAAAGGGGCCAAGTTAGAATGGGGCCAAGTTAGAATGGGGGCCAAGTTAGAATGGGGGCCAAGTTAGAATGGGGCCAAGTTAGAATGAGGCCAAGTTAGAAAGGGGCCAAGTTAGAATGGGGGTCAAGTTAGAAAGGGGCCAAGTTAGAAAGCGGCCAAGTTAGAATGGGGGTCAAGTTA
Organism: Cladorhizidae sp. MBARI D1340-BT2; assembly: GCA_028752905.1. Classification (NCBI taxonomy): domain Eukaryota; kingdom Metazoa; phylum Porifera; class Demospongiae; order Poecilosclerida; family Cladorhizidae; species Cladorhizidae sp. MBARI D1340-BT2. Next base: position 18,980,545 of record JAQNBH010000017.1, read on the forward strand.
GAATGGGGCCAAGTTAGAATGGGGCCAAGTTAGAATGGGGCCAAGTTAGAATGGGGTCAAGTTAGAATGGGGGCCAAGTTAGAATGGGGCCAAGTTAGAATGGGGCCAAGTTAGAATGGGGGCCAAGTTAGAATGGGGCCAAGTTAGAATGGGGCCAAGTTAGAATGGGGGCCAAGTTAGAATGGGGGCCAAGTTAGAATGGGGCCAAGTTAGAATGAGGCCAAGTTAGAATTGGGTCAAGTTAGAATGGGGGTCAAGTTAGAATGGGGGCCAAGTTAGAAAGGGGCCAAGTTAGAATGGGGGTCAAGTTAGAATGGGGCCAAGTTAGAAAGGGGCCAAGTTAGAATGGGGCCAAGTTAGAATGGGGCCAAGTTAGAATGGGGCCAAGTTAGAATGGGGGCCAAGTTAGAATGGGATCAAGTCAGAATGGGGCCAAGTTAGAATGGGATCAAGTTAGAATGGGGCCAAGTTAGAATGGGGCCAAGTTAGAATGGAGGCCAAGTTAGAATGGGGGCCAAGTTAGAATGGGGCCAAGTTAGAATGGAGCTAAGTTAGAATGGGGCCAAGTTAGAATGAGGCCAAGTTAGAATGGGGCCAAGTTAGAATGGGGCCAAGTTAGAATGGGGGCCAAGTTAGAATGGGGCCAAGTTAGAATGGGGCTAAGTTAGAATGGGGCCAAGTTTGAATGGGGACCAAGTTAGAATGGGGCCAAGTTAGAATGGGGCCAAGTTAGAATGGAGCCAAGTTAGAATGTGGTCAAGTTAGAATGGGGTCAAGTTAGAATGGAGCCAAGTTAGAATGGGGCCAAGTTAGAATGGGGGCCAAGTTAGAATGGGGGCCAAGTTAGAATGGGGGCCAAGTTAGAATGGGGGCCAAGTTAGAATAGGGCCAAGTTAGAATGGGGCCAAGTTAGAATGGGGTCAAGTTAGAATGGGGCCAAGTTAGAATGGGGGCCAAGTTAGAATGGGGGCCAAGTTAGAATGGGGTCAAGTTAGAATGGGGCCAAGTTAGAATGGGGGCCAAGTTAGAATGAGGCCAAGTTAGAATGGGGTCAAGTTAGAATGGGGTAGAATGGGGCCAAGTTAGAATGAGGGCCAAGTTAGAATGGGGCCAAGTTAGAATGGGGGCCAAGTTAGAATGAGGCCAAGTTAGAATGGTGTCAAGTTAGAATGGGGCCAAGTTAGAATGGGGCCAAGTTAGAATGGAGGCCAAGTTAGAATGGGGTCAAGTTAGAATGGGGCCAAGTTAGAATGGGGCCAAGTTAGAATGGGGCCAAGTTAGAATGGGGCCAAGTTAGAATGCGGGCCAAGTTTGTATGGGGCCAAGTTAGAATGGGGCCAAGTTAGAATGGGGCCCAAGTTAGAATGGGGTCAAGTTAGAATGGGGCCAAGTTAGAATGGGGCCAAGTTAGAATGGGGCCAAGTTAGAATGTTTCCTATCCAATCCCCACAAATAAACTTCCAACAGCTGTATCACAGCTAAGCTAACTATTTGCTTAAGCAATTTGATCAGTCACCAGTTACCAGGAAGAAAAGTGAAGTTGTTACTGAATTGGCTCCTCACTATCCCAAGACCTTGCTCCTCACTATCCCTCAGTATCCCAAGACCTGGCTCCTCACTATCCCTCAGTATCCCAAGACCTTGCTCCTCACTATCCCTCAGTATCCCAAGACCTTGCTCCTCACTATCCCTCAGTATCCCAAGACCTTGCTCCTCACTATCCCTCAGTATCCCAAGACCTTGCTCCTCACTATCCCTCAGTATCCCAAGACCTTGCTCCTCACTATCCCTCAGTATCCCAAGACCTTGCTCCTCACTATCCCTCAGTATCCCAAGACCTTGCTCCTCACTATCCCTCAGTATCCCAAGACCTGGCTCCTCACTATCCCTCAGTATCCCAAGACCTTGCTCCTCACTATCCCTCAGTATCCCAAGACCTTACTCCTCACTATCCCTCAGTATCCCAAGACCTTGCTCCTCACTATCCCTCAGTATCCCAAGACCTTGCTCCTCACTATCCCTCAGTATCCCAAGACCTTGCTCCTCACTATCCCTCAGTATCCCAAGACCTTGCTCCTCACTATCCCTCAGTATCCCAAGACCTTGCTCCTCACTATCCCTCAGTATCCCAAGACTTTGCTCCTCACTATCCCTCAGCCCAAGACCTGGCTCCTTGCTATCCCTCAGTATCCCATGACCTGGCTCCTCACTATCCCTCAGTATCCAATGACCTGATAGGGAACTAGAAGCAATACCACACTCTTTCTGAAAGAAAAAAAGGCCTTGTCTCGCCAAGTCTGCCAACCCACTCTCTCTATCTGTCCTCCAGAGATGGTGGCCTAAGACCTTCCAGATTATCCTACAACAGATCCCTGTGTTAAGAGGATAGCTGAAGGACAGGATCACCGCTGAGATGGAGGAGGAAATGCTGCCCAACAGTGGTGGTGAGAGAGGACCTGCTGCATGTGGCTCCATGGCAAACAAGGAACGTCATGGCAGGCGCTGCAAGATGTGATGCAAGGAAGATCAGGTGTGTTGTAAAGTTGAGCAACACACCTCACTTGACAGCATATGGAGATGCTTCGATAGCCCGGCTGAGGGCACAGGCTGTACAATTATTACCTGACAGGTCCTTCAGATTTGCTTTGAATGTGCATATTGGAGCAAGAGACCATCGAGCAATGTCCACTCTGTGATGAGGACTTGCAAAACCTTCTCCATAATATCAATGGGTATCTAGCAATGGACCACAGCGGTGGTTCAATATGTGGCATGACAATGTCCTGGAGAAGATCCTTAAATGCCATTTTCCGCAGTGGCTGCAGACATCAACTACAAACTTTCATCACATATTGTTCCAACTGATCTATGTCCAGACATTTAGTTTGGTGGGATGACACTCCAGAAGACAACCTGCCTGGTCAAGCTGGCCATGTTTTGACACTCTGTTGCAAGATGTAGACAACCGAACACGGAGACCTAATCAACCAACTTCGTATTTCAACATAAAACTCCAACCTTTATCACAACCTAAGGAGCTCTGTATGCTATGCCCAACGCAAAAGGAAGAACTGCACCTGTCAAATGCTCGCACTAAACACCTCGGGGGGGGGCTGAAGCTGCATGAGCTGCAATTATTGGCTCAATGGACGCCTGGGACAACGGAAAGAGATCATACTCTGTCTTATCACACATCACACATCACACATGCCATTTAGTTTATATAATTATGTGGTCTACTTATTGTTACTTTTAATAATGACAATGATAATAAAAAAATAAAAATAAAATAATAATAATAATAATAATAATAATAATAATAATAATAATAATAATAATAATAATAATAATAATAATAATAATAATAATAATAATAATAATAATAATAATAATAATAATAATAATAATAATAATAATAACAATAACATTATTATTACATATAATAACAATAACAATATTATTATTATTACATATAAATATTATATTATAACAATATTATTATTATTATTATTATTATTATTATTATTATTATTATTATTATTATTATTATTATTATTATTATTATATCCCTCATCCATTCCGCCCATTAGCGTCCATTCTGCCCATTAGCGTCCATTAGTATGCGCAGATCAAATATTATTCCTTTGCCCTTTACTACGGAACTGTGGAGAAAGTGACTGCAGAATGGCTACTCCTGCGAGCTTCAAAGCTAAGGAGAAGAACCATACAGGTTGTAACAAGCCAAGAGAGCTGAAGCATGAGTAAGAGAGACAAGGAGAAGGACTGCAGTACGTGAAATTGGGTAAGAATAGTTACCAGGGTAAGAGAAAGGGAGCAGAGAGTACAATAAACTGATCCTTACAGAGACACAGAGAGAGCATCTATCAGAGAATGAGTGACACTTCACAGAGCAGAAATCTCAGATGGTCCAAGGGTTAATGGAAAGCAGTAAACACTGGCAGTGGACAGAACTGAGGCTGCACTGCCATCGAGGGTAAGGGATGAATGAGAGAGAGTGCAACCAATACTGGTAGGAGAGAAGTGAGGACTACACTCAGTATCAAACATCAAGGGGTCAGGCAAGGAAAGACCGCCATAAAAACATCTACCGTGAAGCACTATAATCATCTCAAATAATATACTGTACGTATCATCAAACTATGAAGGTTGCTTCTTTTTTATTTTATCTCATACACACGTTAACTTTTCTAACATATTTGCTGAGCGTAGTGTATTATAATTATGCTGCTGAATAAATCACAAAACAACAAAAAAATACTCTTGCATAAGGGCAGATTATGTCGATCATCTTGAAAGAATCGTGATCTGCCAAACCTAAAAATGATAAGATAGCAAATAAACACATTTTAACCACACAAAAATATACTGCGCAGAGTTTCTTGGGATAATCGCTAGCTATTATTATTTCACTTCCCTGATGTTCAATTTCTGTGCTTCTGTGGTACCATTGCACTGCCAGCGACAGGCAATTACATCACAAGTATTGGAACATTCACCTCTTGTGTTGTACCGTAAATGTACTTATAAGTGTGGACATCAAAATATATGCATGCAATTTTTTTTTAACAGCCCAGAAGACGTCAGTGTGGAGTTAATTTGTGCGATTACAAATTACCAGGTATCAGGAAGAACTATTTTTGAAAGCATCAAAAATTCAAGCTTTAGAGAAACCACTACATTAGCAATACCCCCAGAGATATGTATATAGTCCTGAATAGCAACCATCAAAGTCACCAATTAGCAATGGCCTGCCTCTCTTCGTGAGTGGAAATTCAGATAGAGCTGGGACCTACTCAGGATGGCATTTTGGACTATATTCCAACTCCCTGCTATATAAATCTGGAAACTTGTGCAGTTGATTCAGGTACTGAATGTCCCAGCAATATCGTGGAATGTCGTGATGTGCTGTAGGTTCATGCTGCGCTTCATACTTTTCTGTCTGCTTGTTGCTGGCTCGAGAAGGAACGATACCGATTCTTTTGCTGCTCGTCTTGTTGCCACATTCCTGCTTCCAACTTCCTTGTTACAAGCTGTTACCTCCTCCTCAGCGGTATCGTTAGTAGAAACTGCTGGAGGTACGGAGATGCCTCTGTCTTTCTTCTTCCAAAATAACTAAGAATAGATATCTCTTGCAAATCTGCACGATTTAATTTCTCACACAAATAATTACTTTTACAGTATGTACTTTACCTACTATTTCCAGGAAGAGTGAGTAAACAAGCAAAAAAGCGAGGAGAGAGAAAGGATATGGAAATCGACAGAACCAAAAGGATCATCGAATTCTGTGTGTACAGTGTTTTAATTACTGTATTAGGTAATCAATAGTGTATTAATTAATAGTGCAATAGCTTATTAATTAATAGTGCATTAGTTGCATTAGTAGCTATTCATTGAACTAATAAAAAAGTACTAGCAATTAAGAAGAACATTATTCATTTTATCTACTTAAAGATTACCATGTTGGTAGACATGAATCGGTAATTACACAACTGTGTCACTACAACCATCTTGTGCCTAGGCCAGTGAAGGTCAACACAATCTCATTCAGACCAGATTGCCCTACTTAGTATTGCCACCACCACAGCTCCTGATACCACTACAGCTGCAGTTGCTGCTACTACTACTACTATTAATTAATGACGCAAGGCATTGATTGAGTGGCAGGCCAAGAGAAGGGGGGAAAAAACACCTCAAACATCAATTTGAAATCCTAGTATTTTTAGTTGGCATTGCTCTAGCCATTGTCTTGCCCTAGCATAGCTGAATGCCTAATACAGCATTTTTGGCTTCGACTAAAAATTTGTTTCTCGACGTTCTGGCTAAGTGTTTCAGCAGAATAATTCTTCCTGACGAAGGCTAGAGCACCTAGCCAAAACATCGAGAAACAAACCTCAGGTGCTACATCAACCGAGAGTTCTTTGAGGTATACATTACTGACGTCATCATGGTTTTGTAACACTTGGGTTCTGGTATGGGTATATAGCACGAGTTGTACATACATGTATATATACGTTCCTCAAATACTCGGAACTGATAAGGCCGAACAACCTGATATCCTGCAACATAACAGGATGGCAACGCAGAAGCTGATAAGAACTTGCTTAAAGTGATAGTTTGCACTCTTGACACTGTTCAGTGTGTTCAGTATGCTCTCCATCATCAGCACATCTCTCCTCTTCTGTCTGTATGCATAACTTATCCTTCCTATATCTGCCAACTATGTAGCAAATTCTCTGTCCATAGAGTCCATAGAGAGCAGCAATAAATGTGTTTACATTACCAACATTGGTGTGTGTTTCCCTCCTCTATAGCTAGACTCCAGCATCCTTTCCTGACAGATTAATCATGACACCTACCTGTGCAGTCTGTTATCTTTATCTCCTAACCTGCTGCCTTATTCTTGATCTTTCCCTTCACTATGATGACTCATCCCGGCAAATTTTTAAGGGTGAATGTATGGTGAATACAAACATACATAGACACATTTATAGATATACCATGTGCGGCAGCAACAATTTCCATCAAACTCCCCACTGAAGCTCACTTCGCTCACCAACTCTTATCACTACTGCTGCTGCTTCTTCTACTACTACTACTACTACTAATACTACTACTACTACTAATACTACTAATACTACTTTCCACCATTCAAACCAAATTGAGTTGGAAGAGTATAGCCTCGCTGTTTGGGAAAATATTACTAGGCAGCAACATTAGAGGAATGGCATTCCATAAAACAAGACGACTTTACGTTGCTCAAGTGTCAATCAGAACACAACCAAATACAAGGGTCATGCTGGTCATATTTGCACATGTTTTCACACTATCCTGATGAAGGTTAGAGCATCTAGTCGAAACGTCGAGAGAATACAATTTCAAGTTGATTATTGAGAAGGTTGTTGTAATGTCATATATATAGTTGGGAAAATCAAGCAGTAACTCTAAAATTGTAGTTTTTGCTGCCACATACATCTCGACTCCTTGAAAAATATTCCATGTCCATTTCTCCGTCATTTAGAAGCTCAAGGATGGGAGATGTTTTGATAACGAGTTTTTGTATTTGTGACTAGCATGTCGCAAGCTCAGTTACAAGTTGGTTGGGTGGAGAAAGGGAACTAACATGTTGTATGGCAAACACTTCCTGAGAAGGAATTGTTGATGTTAGCGGGCTTCTGAGAGAGCAAGTATAACAACTGCAGGTTGTCACAATGACATTTCGGGGGGGGGTTCTAGCTAAGCACATTTTTGTGGTTAACTCCAACCAAACTCCAACCATTAAAAAAAATCCCCCCCCCCCCTCTCACACACAATACAATTTCCTACAACTGACAATACCATCACAAATAGTAGTCAAGAATACATTCATGAGAGTAGTACTACACATACCCGCTTGGCTTGAGTGACCAACTATATTTGAGTGACCAACTATATCAGCTTTATCATGAAAAGCAAACAATCTGAGCAATCTGAGGTATTTTAGAAGCAAAAAAAAACTTCTTTGAATATCAGTATTCCCCCCCCCCCCCACACACACACAACCCCACCTCAACCATGAGATATTATAAGCTTGCATTTAGCTATAGCTTAAAGAGTTACATGTACATACCTATTAGTACAACCTGGAGCTGGAAAGGAAGCCTGGCTTTGAGGAGTAACACATTCTGAAAGTAAAAAAGAATATCTCAACATACACAATGATAGCTATGTTTGGACAATATTAATTTACTTACCCAGCCTTTCAGTAAATGCAGTTGCCGAAACCGAATAAGGAACCCTGAAGTTAATAATCATGTTATACATTTATCCCTTGAATAAATGAAATGTTACATGGTGCCCATCAGTGCTAATCAGTCCACTGCACAAAACATACATGCACTCTTGTCATTTGACCAAAGCTAATAACATTTTCTGTGCATATCCAACACAACTACTTAGCTATCTACAAGTGCCACAAGGAAATAATTTAGGCCACAATAGAGTTGTTGTAGACGAGATTGCTATATTTTTAAAAACGGTATGTAATTAGTACTTTATTGGTACATGCTTGCTAATCCCCACATCCTTGCACCATGGTTTACCAAACTACACTACTAGCTGCAGAGGAAGTAACCTACCTGTCAGACCGAGCTTGAGAAAGGGGACACTTCTGTCAAAGCAAATGTATTCGTGCAAAGGTGTACCCAGATATTTACTGAGAAAGGACACCAACTTCAGGATCAGGGAGGACAAACACCTACTCAACATCTCAGCGACACAACCTACGGCTGCCTTGTAGAGAGCGATAGAAGGCGTTCGCAGACACTACAATATTATCCACTGTTACGGGGTAGAGGTCATATGTAATGCAGCGCAGGGGCGGGCGGAACCGAAGGCCCACGCAGGGAAAAGCAGGTGACTGTAAACTAAAGCAACCACAACCTTATTATCATAATAATTATGTACAGTACTTATGTCGAGTAAAGTTCAGTAAACAGCATTAATTCGCGTGGGTCGCGTCCGAATTAGTCCACCTAGGTGTGAACGCGAATTTACTGGAATGTAGTGTGCTTTCCTTCATCAATGCTTTATAAGTACTCTTAACATAACTCCTCTTAGCCATACTTCCATATACTCATCAGAATTTACCATGGTAATGCATTGCAGTGCTTTCTGAGGTCATTCCCAGAACCAACGGAAAGACTATACAGAAGCTGCCAAGTGATAGTTTGCACTTGTTTTTGTGTTTCAGTATATATACCGAGATTGAAAAGTTTTTTTGGACAAAATATCTCACCTCCTTAGCTATATATAGCATGTTGATGGTTTCAATAGCTATCCTTTCCTGCCAGTTATATTAACCACATATTACAGTCATTAAAAAAAATCAATCCCCCCCCCAGTGAATTTCAGTTATATAGTCTTATTCTGTATGCCTATTCAGACTATAACGTGTAGAAATGTTTACTGGACACTGTGGTATTTTTATTAAAGAACTTTGTTTCGTCAATTTCAACAACTATCGGTTAACCACTGCTTCAATTCCAGACATGTTATTCGCTTATTGAACCATGGGGTGCAGACTTCACGACAGAAATTACACCATCAAAAACAGTTGCATCATTTACAGCGAGAGAGGCCTCATGCTAGATGTCCTTCCATGGTTTACTCTTGAATCCTGTCTAGCACTCTTATGCTTTTTGTAACCTTTACAGTACCACCTGAAATCTTTCCTTCCTGCATGTTTGTTTTGTAAACCACATCAGGGTTCCCGTGTTCACCGTAGCACAGCACCATAATAGTGCATTGACGATCATAAAATGACCTCTGCAGTCATGCGGTCCATTTTAATTTACTACAGAATTACCAGTGAAATGATTGATTATTGATGATGGGATTGATGATGATGACTTCCTAGATGACGATGCCTGCCAGATGATTGATTGGCAATGCAATAATTATCCTGACAACGTACAGAACTAAGTCCATATATACATCTACAAACCCTGGCCTGGACTTGACAGACACAGAATATAACATGGACCCTAACTAGCTGGGGAGTGCACCTTTAATCCTCCACATCACAATGCCACCCCAGCAGTCCTACCTGACCTTCAAGGCAGTGAACACCAGCCAGCTCTCAGGAGTATGCCTGCTCTGCCATCTCCAGCCAGACTTGAAGGATAATAGCCAATACTTAGCCAGCTACTTGATTAATTTTCCCATATATAATTTCCTAGCATTTGTTTATGTACCCAAAGTCCTGGATTTTACTGATGTAACTTGGTAGAATCTAGGTAGAATCATTAAAAAAAAATGTTTTTTAAAAATAACTGGACTTACCACTTACCTGATCTTCAGAACTCCGACATACAGTGTTCAAGTTACACCTCTGTGCACTAGCATATAACCACATTCCGTGCGGTTTGTCTGTAGAATGTCTTGTGGCCGGTACAGCTATATACATCTGTGCTTGTATGTCAGAGAACTCGAACATTATATTATCATAGGAAGGATCAGCAGTTGTCATAAATATTGGAATAGAGTGAGGATTTAGAATTTTAATTTTTCACACCAGCAAAGTGAACACCAATAGACTTTAGTATGGGCACATCTATTATTAGCTTCAATTATCTATATATAGTTGTTCGTAATATCCCATTGAGCTTCTTGCTTTTATTTGCAGGGGACTTCTAGTCCTTTTTCTCAGTCTTCTCTAGTGTGGGTAAGTCCTCCACGGTCAACAGAGAGCCTGTCGCAAGAATTGTTCTCGTCTAAAATGAGTCATATAAGGTGTCTAAATAGTCTGTAGCAAACCTGCTTCCCAAGGATAAAGTCAAACAGTTGAATGGCCATTGCTAGTTCCTTCTTAAATCGCCTCAAAGGACTTCCTCCTACTTAACATGCCTCACGAGACTGGGTCTTAGTCAGGTTCGAGAAATTAGCTCCTTCTTTGACTATTGGTCCTCTGTTCTCCGTCCTCTGTTCTCTATCTAGAAATAAATTATGGAAAGTAATTCATTTAATTTTTGGTGAATGTGTTATGTAGCAATTTTGTTTAGTGGCCACCTATTCCAGTTAGTGCCCATTTTTTGGCAGGTTGGGGTTAGAGCCAAACAACCAGAGTTGACAGTATGCTTAGTTATAAAGAAGCTAATATCCCAGTGTGTTTACTCCGGTATCCATAGGTATGTGCACTTGAAATCTGAACATAAATACTTCCATTATACATGTAGTGTGTTTACAATTGTGACAAAATTAATGCATTTTCATTTCACAGGGAATCCTCCCCAAAAGTAACAAACAGCTCTGTGCAAACTGTGTTGACCCAGTAGTTGTGTTGACCCAGTAGTTGTGTTCACCCAGTAGTTGTGTTGATCCAGTAGTTGTGTTGACCCAGTAGTTGTGTTGACCCAGTAGTTGTGTTGACCCAGTAGTTGTGTTGACCCAGTAGTTGTGTTGACCCAGTAGTTGTGTTGCCCCAGTAGTTGTGTTGACCCAGTAGTTGTGTTGCCCCAGTAGTTGTGTTGCCCGAGTAGTTGTGTTGACCCAGTAGTTGTGTTGCCCCAGTAGTTGTGTTGCCCCAGTAGTTGTGTTGCCCGAGTAGTTGTGTTGACCCAGTAGTTGTGTTGACCCAGTAGTTGTGTTGCCCCAGTAGTTGTGTTGCCCCAGTAGTTGTGTTGACCCAGTAGTTGTGTTGCCCTAGTAGTTGTGTTGACCCAGTAGTTGTGTTGACCCAGTAGTTGTGTTGCCCCAGTAGTTGTGTTGACCCAGTAGTTGTGTTGCCCCAGTAGTTGTGTTGACCCAGTAGTTGTGTTGCCCCAGTAGTTGTGTTGACCCAGTAGTTGTGTTGACCCAGTAGTTGTGTTGCCCCAGTAGTTGTGTTGACCCAGTAGTTGTGTTGCCCCAGTAGTTGTGTTGCCCCAGTAGTTGTGTTGACCCAGTAGTTGTGTTGACCCAGTAGTTGTGTTGCCCCAGTAGTTGTGTTGCCCCAGTAGTTGTGTTGACCCAGTAGTTGTGTTGCCCCAGTAGTTGTGTTGACCCAGTAGTTGTGTTGCCCCAGTAGTTGTGTTGCCCCAGTAGTTGTGTTGACCCAGTAGTGTTGACCCAGTAGTTGTGTTGACCCAGTAGTTGTGTTGCCCCAGTAGTTGTGTTGCCCCAGTAGTTGTGTTGACCCAGTAGTTGTGTTGCCCCAGTAGTTGTGTTGACCCAGTAGTTGTGTTGCCCCAGTAGTTGTGTTGACCCAGTAGTTCTGTTGACCCAGTAGTTGTGTTGCCCCAGTAGTTGTGTTGACCCAGTAGTTGTGTTGCCCCAGTAGTTGTGTTGACCCAGTAGTTGTGTTGCCCCAGTAGTTGTGTTGACCCAGTAGTTGTGTTGCCCCAGTAGTTGTGTTGACCCAGTAGTTGTGTTGCCCCAGTAGTTGTGTTGACCCAGTAGTTGTGTTGACCCAGTAGTTGTGTTGCCCCAGTAGTTGTGTTGACCCAGTAGTTGTGTTGCCCCAGTAGTTGTGTTGCCCCAGTAGTTGTGTTGACCCAGTAGTTGTGTTGCCCCAGTAGTTGTGTTGATCCAGTAGTTTGCAATCGATGCTCACTCCAGAAGCGATGACTGCATCCTGCACTAGCAGAAGAGGGGAATCCCGTGTGTGTATGTGTGAAGGTGTGTGTTTATGTGTGAAGGTGTGTGTTTATGTGTTGCATGTGTGAAGGTGTGTGTGTATGTGTGAAGGTGTGTGTTTATGTGTGAAGGTGTGTGTTTATGTGTGAAGGTGTGTTTATGTGTGAAGGTGTGTTTATGTGTGAAGGTGTGTGTTTATGTGTGAAGGTGTGTGTTTATGTGTGAAGGTGTGTGTTTATGTGTGAAGGTGTGTGTTTATGTGTGAAGGTGTGTGTGTATGTGTGTGTGTGTTGCATGTGTGTGTGTGTGTGTATGTGTTGCATGTGTGTGTGTGTTGCATGTATGTGTATGTGTTGCATGTGTGTGTGTATATGTTGCATGTGTGTGTATATGTTGCATGTGTGTGTGTATGTTGCATGTGTGTGTATATGTTGCATGTGTGTGTGTTGCATTTGTGTGTGTGTTGCATGTGTGTGTGTATATGTTGCATGTGTGTGTGTGTGTGTTGCATGTGTGTGTATGTTGCATGTGTGTGTGTATATGTTGCATGTGTGTGTTGCATTTGTGTGTGTTGCATGTGTGTGTATGTTGTATGTTGCATGTGTGTGTGTATGTTGCATGTGTGTGTGTTGCATGTGTGTGTGTGTGGCATATAAGCAGGCTACTTTGTATTACCAATCTTTGTATATTTTATAGTCGTAACATTTGCAAGGAGAGAGGGGAGTGGCACATGCAGGAGGGATTGATTTGAGAACTCTTGTTGTAGCTGGATAAAACTTGCCATGGACACTATAATGTTGGCATCTATAATGTTGGCATCTCTAGGACATGTTTTGGTCATTAGCTACTACACACAAATTTTGATTATCAACCCACCATACTTTTCCGATTCATTATTCATTTGGCTTACCTATTATATATAACTATCTATTAACCCCACTGACAATATAAACTTGAAATTAGAACCATCATCAACTCAAATCACCGGACGAAACTTGGTTATTTCTGGCTAAGTCTCCGAGACAGTTTATGAAATCCCTCACTACCATGCCTTAGCTCTATCTAGAAAAATAGCTGGCTCTCAAAATAAATCATAATATAGTTGTTGCTTTTATATTTTAATTGCTAGTGCTTGGCATCTGCAATTGACCTAGATTAAAGCTTCTACACTCCACCTGTGCATGTCTTCTACATGTTATGAGAATGAGCATCATAAAAGTCTAAACTGTGAAGATTGACTTTGACATCGAGAAGCTCAAACTCCAATCCAAAGGGAAACTAAAATGTGGCAGACTATTGTTTTCATAATCTGGTAAGTTGATAGTCAACCTCCACATACCGAATGACCCGTTGTCATCCTGCCCCAATTTTATATTAAAGTGGGAACCATCTTGTAGAATTAGGACCACACCCCCAAAGCACTGCACATATAGCATGTGTTGGCTTCGATAGCTAAGCTACATGTTGGCAACGATGGCATGCAAAAATGACTGAAGCAAAACAGGCAGATTTTCTTATAGCCAAACCTTTAAATATTTGAAACGTGGAAGCCATCTTGACCAAGAACAAGCGTGCTTAAGAAAAAGAGCCACTTTCTTTGCAGTGAAAGATACTAAACTGTATTGTGATAAGTGAGTTAAACTTATACTATAACTTATAGCATAGGCAGATGTTTTATAAATATTGAAGGGAGGGGGGGGGGGGGGGGGGGGGTCAGGGTTTCATTTAGAAAATTGTCCAAGGGGGGGGGGGGGGGGCGCAACTGGAGTAATCAGGATATTAAGGGGGGGGAGGGGGCATGATGGTTAAAGATGTGACAAAGTTTCTAATGAATTTTAATAATACAATTTCCAGGGGGGGGGGGAGGGCAAAAAGGTTCCAAGGGGGGGCAATTCCCCCCCCCCCCCCCCTAAATGAAACCGAGCTCTTCTCTTCGTCTCGCACCACTATATATAGATATTGATGACTGTTATAAGTATTGTTGCTCTCCAGTATAGGGAAGGAAAGTTTGAAGGGACTATACATTGAAGATGCTACCCAGAGAACGAGAACTATCAGCAGCTTCCATGACAGTAATAATTTGGGTATCAACCGGACTCAAATATCATAGAAGTATTAATGCCTGGGATGAGCACTGATATTCAGTAAGCTAGAATGTATGAAAACAGCAACTATTGTGTGTGATAATAATTGCTAGGTTTCATCATGTGACAAGTATCAATTGAAGGCTTCGGTGAATTGCACCTAATTCCTGTTGAGCCTAAACTCTGGCATCAGGTTGGGTGAATTGGATCTCTCACTGAAACACCACATCAGAATAAGTATATCATCACCAAACATCTCAGCTAGTTCTCGTCCTGACGTTGAAGTTTGTAAGCAATATATAATTAATTCTTAGCTACTTCTCCATATCACAATCCAAGCAATACAATCTTATGAGACACCAATCATTTACAGACCAATGTACCTGCAGCCATATATGCTTGGGATAGGACAATGGCTATGTGATCTAACAATACTGTGATCTCAAGCTCAAACAATATATGTTATTTTTTAACCTCCATTGCACCTCTGCTCGTCATTCAATGCCTAGCATTCGTTGCTAGTTTTATTAGTGAGCGAAGCAACTCATTGTGGAGTTGGATGAAAATTTGGTGATGTCATACATGGCGTATGTATGTATGTATTGACCATATGCTCATCTGGGGGGGGAAAGGTATGGGTCCCCCACCTTAAATAATGAAGGCTAACGTAAACTGGGTAGGATTGTCAGTGAAGAGAATGATTAGAGAACCATGGCAGCACTTGAAGCATTATTATGGCTGTGTTGTGCAAGTGAGAATAGGCTGCATGATTAACAGCTAATGGAAACCCTTACCAGATATTTGAAGAAGCCAGCCTGAAATGGGTCAAACAACAACCCAACAACCAAGACCCTAGCAACCTCCCCTCCCAGCACCAACTCCCCCCGAGGTCCTCATACAATTGATTGATGCACAAGCAGGTAAAAACAAGATGCATGGCTGACAGGAGAGCCTAATGGTGAAGATGGACATAGTTACTCAGTTCATCAACACGCTCTACTCGCTGGCCACTTAATGCTCATTACCAGTTTTTGGGGGTATTATTTTTTTTGGTATGAGGACCAATGGGGAAGGTGGTTTTGGAGTGAGTGTTTGGAGTGAGTGTGGAGTTTGTTAGGGACTTGGTTTGTTGTTTGTCCTATTTCTATATAGCTGGCTTGTCCTTCTATCTGGTAAGGGGTCTCATTAGCTATTAAACTGTGTAGCCATTCACTTGCGCAGCACACAGCCAGGCCCGTCTTTTATTTATTACTAGTAGTGAATGCAAGGCATTGAGTGTTGAGCGTAGTAAAGGAAAGGAAAGGTACACCACACATTATCTCGGCTTGAAATCCTATTCGAGTATTGTTAGATTACATTGTTCTAGCCATTGTCCAACCAACCCCTAGAATAGCTGAACATCTAATACAAGACTGATCAATCCATTGATGTCGCCGTGATTTTGTAATGTTGGGACCTCATGCTCAGTGCAGTGTACTTCCCATTATCAATGAGAGCTGCTTACAAGTAATCTTAACATAATTCATCTCGTGGCCATACTTCCATCATGCAAGTTTTCATTTCAGAATTTGCCATCCCATTAAGTTGCAGGTTGTTTGGCAGTGCTTTCTGAAGGAGTTCTCAGAGTGCCAAAGGGAAAACTATATAGCAGCTGGCAAGAACTTGAAAGTGATAGTTTGCATTCCCAAGGCTGTTTGGTGGTGTCTTCAGTATATATGCCCTTCATCTCTCCTCTACATCTCTCCTCTACTGACTTATGGATCAGCTGTCCTTTTTATTATGCCATATGCAGCCAATTCTCTGGCCATAGAGAGCGGCACTATTGTATGTTTGTTTCGATGTTTTGTTTTAGCTATTTGCAGCTGCTGTGCCACACCCACCTCCACAGCTCTAGCATGTGATGATTGGAATAGCTACGTCAGAATAGAACTCTGCATCCTCTCCTGTCGACTATTATTAACTGATTACGTCATTAATAATTAAATTTTACCGCTTGAGGCGAGTTAGTGACAGTGTCGGAGGATCTGGTGACCCCCAGTATTAGGTGACCCCCTGGTCACCTAATCCTAGTACTGAGTTGAGTGACCTAAGTACGGATTCTGGGACCCATTTAGGATTCTGTGATCCCCCCCCCCCCCCCCCCCACCACCACCACCATCCCGGGCAAACCTCTTATCTTACGAAGTAGCGAGCTCGAGGAATGACACCTCTACCGTCAGCAACTAGAGGCTCCACTAGCGGTGTCCACTTGCTACTTCTTCCATAGTTTAGCTTGGCCATAGCTGACTTTATACAGACAAACCATAGATTGTGGTTAGACCCTCTGGAGAGACTGATAGCAAATCTCTCTGGAGACTTGCGACAGCTTCTGGCTCCACTAGCTCTTGATGTCTGTCCTTCAACTTACATAATTTTCTACATGAACCCATCACTATTCCAGGTTGTTATAAATATGAGAGGAAATAGCTGATTCTTACAAGTAGCCATTTGATTGACCAATCTACACAAAATGCTTAGTATTGCTAGCTAGGACCATTGACTGAGATGGTATTCTTCTCAACAAACTAGTTGACAATGCAGACACAATGACTTGCTCAATAATCAACTTGAATTTTCTCACTTGATGTTTCTGGCTACTTGAAAGCTAGACCATCTATAGCCGTAGTGTCGAGTGAAGAGAAAAGTATTGTTTATCACTTGTTTTGGAAATGGTCATAAGTTGAAACAATTGTGGATTGCCCACTAAAGATGGTCAGTACCACCAAAATGACTGTGATAACAATAGTTACCTAGATTTATTAGGTTCACTAAAGCCAAGCATTTGATATGATGCAGTTAGCAAAGTCTGGAGGATTGTTTATGGATAATAACATTCATTAAAACAACAAAAGCATAAATGTCATATATTAACAGATATTTTCCTTGCTCTTTCTAACCAAAGTATTATTTGTCCAATATTGATCAATAAATATGGTTTGGCCTTGATCAGGGTGATGCATGATAAATTATTTACTTCTGCCATGGCAACGATTAATAGTGGGTGTGGTTGTGCATAGTCTTGATAGTTGAGATCCAGCAACTACTACAGGTAGTCAAGCCCTACATCTCTGCTGAAGTTCTGATCCTTGGGTTTGAGGTGGATGTGCAAGCTTTCTTCACAAGAAAATCCCTTCATACATTTTGAAGTTTTCTCACAACAAGATTGGGTGGTAGTGGTTCCATGAATGTTTAACAGTGGCAGACCTCTCTAGTTTTCCTGTCTGCGTGCATCCACATGTTACTTTTACTTTGGTCTCCAACCTCCTCTGTTCCTCCAATGTATAGACTGTCCCACAGCTGCATGGAATGTGATATATATATATACCATTCAAAATATGATTGTTCTAGTTCCTGATGTAAGATGAACACTTGTGTTGCTTGTGGAGGAGATGCTTTCAAGTACTGGATCATATGGCCAATCAGTTTCATTTGAAATGTCCCTAGACTCCCAACTGCCAGGCATTTTCGAGGAAAAGAGATAAGATGTTTCCTAAATAGAGTTGTCAGTATGAAATTAACCTCAGGCAGGCACAAGAAGATGATCTCTCACCTGTAAAAAAATAATTCAAAGCTTATATAAATTCATGTCAATGGCAACTGCTGTGATTTGTCTTGGACAGGAAGTAACATAAGGTTATCATTGACTCATAGCTAGCGATGTTCTATTCTTGACATGGTGAAGACTTAATCGGTTAGAAAAATGACTGTGGTAACTACATTTTCATTCCACATGGCCAGAGGTAATAATGCTATTGAAAAGATGGAATATGACCAAGGAAAATATGTGAAGCCAATTAATTTGTTGGTGAAAATTCACTTCCATATTGTTATTTACTAGGATCAGTGACTCCCTGGGGGTCACTGCATCCTAGTACTTGGTGATTGGAGGTCCTGAGAACTAGGATGCAGTGACCCCCAGGGTCATTTTAAAGGGAAGTCACCAGATACTGCAACAACCTACACTCCATCCTGAGATAGGTCACAACTAATATCTTGGACTACTCCAGTCACAGATGCTTTACTCACCTCACTGAAGTCTAGTACTATTTATGCTCAAATGAACTGCCTCCCAGATGACCGTTGAATAGCGACAGGGGTGTCACTCCATCCCGGATAGGTCACTATACAGTGAATAAGGGTCACTGAGAACTAGGATACAGTGACCCTCAGGGTTAAAGGGAGATCTCCAGATACTGCAACACCTGTCATGCACTGCACCTGAAATACCTGCTTAGACAGGTCACAACAAACTCTGGGTAAGGTACTCCATTCAGAGGTAGGAGGGGTCTCTGTCACTGTTCTCTGTCACTGTTCTCTGTCAGTGTTCTCCCAGTATCACTATGGATGCTTCAGATACAGCCATTAGCAGAGTCCTTGAATAGTTCTTGGAAGGGGATTGGCACCCTATCAACTGCTTCTCCAAACAGCTGCATTCATCCTAAACCCGGTACAGTTTTGATCATGAGCTACTGGAAATGGACCTGGCGGTAAGCCACTTCCTCTACTTCGTCAAAGGAAGACGCTTCATCCTCTACACATCACAAAGCATTAACCTTTGCATCGTTACATTGTCCAAGCAGGCTGGCAAGTACGCCCCAAGACAACAGCACCACCTTGTCTACATCAGCAATTCACCACCGATGTCCGACACAGAAAGACAAACAGCAGCTGATGCACTTTCCAGAGCGCTCTCCCTGTCCAATAGCCATGATCAACCATGACAAGGGCCTTAGACATAGTGCCATCTGTACACTGGAAGTGGACTTCGTGGCCATGGCACAGGACCAGCTAACTGACTCAGAGGTGCAGGCCACTCACAGTCATCACTGCCATTGATGAGCCTCAGCCCAACACTGACCTCACTCTGTTTTGCGACAAGTCAAAAGGACGAATAAGGCCATTGATTCCTCGCACTTGGCGGAGGCCATTGTTTGATGTAGTCCACCCAGGCATTTGTCACGCAGGATGATGGTTGATGTAGTCCATGATCTCTCTCACCCAGACATCTGTACTTCATGCAGGATGATGGCTGATGCAGTGCATCTCTCTCACCCAGACATCTGTACTTCACACAGGATGATGGCTGATGCAGTGAATCTCTTTCACCCAGGCATCCATACCTCACCCAGGCATCCATACCTCACCCAGGATGATGGTGGACAGATTTGTCTGGCATAGCATCAACAAGACGTGGGCCACTGGGCAACGACTTGCATGCAAAGCCAGAAGGCAAAAGTGCACCAAAACGTCCAAACTCTTGTACAACATGGATAATTACCCAGCTGAAGATTAGAGCAGTTGGATGTGCATGTTGCTGGTCCTCTGCCTGACTCTCAAGCCATGAAGTATCTATTGATAGTAGTCGATCAGAATCAGATGAACAGAGGCCTTTCCAATGGCCGAACAGACTGCTATCCTGCGCCAGAGCACTACTGGAACACATGGCCAATTTTGGTGTTCCGAGTGGCATCTCCTTGGACAGAGGTCCACCAGTTCACTTCAGATCTGTGCGGACAGCTTGATGCTCTCTTAAGGTTCACAGAAGCATCAAACCACCACTAATTATCACCCACACAGAGCAACAGTATCATTAGCTCCTCCCCATTGTCACGCTCAGCACCAAAGGACGATCTAGGTTCGGAGTTAGTGTATGGAGAGACACCAAGATTGCTGGGAGAATTCTTCAAGACCAGACCACTGCCAGACAACCCTTGCACAGAGTTGCTACCACACCTAAGGGAAGCCACAAGGAAACTGCGCCTGACACTACAATACAACACATCATAGCCAGCCACCAGCTACCTACTGTCCTGCTTACTTGCAAATTCGTTTTCGTCCACCAAGATGCCATAGGAATCCATTACAATTCCCCTATGAGGGACCCTTTCGTGTCCTGCAGAGGATTGACAAGTTCTACATGTGAATTGGAAAGGTCCGACACCATATCGATTGACCACCTCAAGCCATCTTTTTGGAAACCGAATCTGAGCCCGCAGATTCCCGTGCAGTAACATCTCCAATTACAAGACCTTGACCTTCAATGGCTGCTCCATCCAGTGCAAAAGTTGCTGGGTGACAGGAACACGTGGCTCCACCTGCACCTCGAACAGCTCACTCTGGACGTTTCATCAGGACTCCAGCACGATTCCTCTATGCCGACCTTCTAGGTCACTGGGGGTGTGGGTGGGGAGGGGGGGAGTGTGGCGACCCTTAGTGTTGCAGGACTGGATTCTGATGATGTAATAAAAGAAACGTTTTTACTTATTTTACCCAAAATAGAACTACCATGCAAATACTTCTTAACATTCATTTGCTGGAAGCTAAAAGCAGTCAGTTACTGACTTCCTAATTGCTATCAGTGTCAACAAAGAGTTCTCAATGAATTCTCAGTTCCTGATGAAGGCTAGAGCATCTAGTCGAAACAACGAGAGATTAAATTTCAAGTTGATTATTGAGAAAAAAGAGTTCGTTCTGTTTAATCTCCTCTTCCTCCAGGGAGGAAAATTGGATCATGACTGCTCCATGACTGAAATTCTATTCCACCATCTGGCGAGTAGCTTCAGCAATGGCTGGAACAGCTAAAGTCGCTACTCCATCAGCTTTGAGGCGGTGGATCTCTTCATCTTCAGGCACTTCCACCTTCACAGATATTCCGCAAGCATAGAAGGATTTTTTTAATCAACTTGGCTACAAGATGACTGCTCGTCTGTGCTAGTACATTGGTAATTACTATTATAAACCTGGTGTGCTACAATTAGAAGGCTATATTTTCAGTGCAACTTCTATTCAGAGTGTGATTTCTATTCCAGTAAATACAGTTAGTATTTCGGTTCAGAATTTTCCAGATAATTGAGATCAACACAAGTGCATATTCATACCTATGGCTTCCAGAGTAAACCCACTGCTACTCCACCATGTTAGCATCTTTATAAGTGTAATTCTTTTTTCTGCATAAACAACACTTGTCGCCTACCTGTGCAGCAAATATGGGAGAGGTGGTTTTGAAGGTTGCAGGGTTTGCTAGGATCTTCGTTTGTTCTTTGTCGTATATTTCTGTGTGGCTTATTCTGCTATCCGGTAGGGGGTAGCATCAGGGCCCGTTCTTGCACAGTGCAGCCAGGCAAGTTTAGTTTAGAATCTCTAGTATTCTCTTGGTCGACCTCTTTACTATGGCAAACATTCCAGATTTACATAAGTCCTCATTATTCAAGGCAGGTAATGAAGTCACATTTTTTACAGGTAGTGAACATGTGCATCGATGATAGATAATTACATACGTAGATAGGCCGTGCGTAGCAGTACCAAGTTATCGATCAAACTCCACAGCGAGGGCTTGCTTTCTTTGCTCACACAAAAAACTAGTAATGAAATCTAGGCATTGAGTGGCAAGCAAAGAGAAACATGTTGAATAACTGTTTATCGGCCTCTGCAGCCCATTCTCACCTAGTCAGCAGATTATTTTATTATATTTATTTTAGAATGCTAGGCATTGAGTGGCGAGCGAATGTGCAATGGAAAGGGTTAAAAAAATTAAACATCAATTGTTTTGGCTTTAAATCCTATTAATGTTAGATCCATTACTCTAGACACCGTCAACTCCTAGTATAGCTTAAGGCTGAATACTAGACACTGATCTGTAAATTATTGAGGTCATCATATTGTATGGTTTGCATTATGAGATTATGATATAAATAAGTAGCTAAGAATTACATAATTATTCCTTACAGATTCCAAACGGTAGCAAGGTTGCGAATGACAGTGATGATCATTTCCAGTTTAGCAAACTCATTAGCTTGAGCATACTAATGAATTGAGTGGCAAAGGCAGAACCAAACTGCACCATCCCTTCTTTCGTGCAGCCTGTAGCCTGTTCTCACTCGCCTATGCGGCCAGTTATCTTTCTTCTAGCTAGGGGTTCGAAACGGATACTTTTTCTCGATCTTTCCCTTCACTTACGACGACCATTTCCAGTTTACTTAAACTAGGTACACCTGTGTTTCATGAAATTATTATATTAAGCAGGTAGTTCAGAATTATGCCAAGTAATTATGTATGACGTATTAGCATGTATGTTTGTAAAAAAAATTTAAGTTAACCCATTCATATATATATATACTAATTCAGTGGGAATGCAACGAGTATTATTGCCTCATGTGAGGGTGGTCTGACTATGCCGAGTAATGTATGTATGATGCCATGTATGGCCATTATTAGTTCATGTACGTTTGTAAAAATGAATAAAAAAGTTGAATGTTAATTCAGTTGATCCAGAGGGAATGCAGTGAGCATTGCCGCATGTGCAAGTGGTCCTTGACTAATATATGTATGGTATATATGTATGACCATTATATATTTAGTTCATGTAGGTTTGTAAAAATTTAAAAAAAAGCTGATCCATGCATTGCCACGACTAATCCGTTTCTTAATTTAAAACCAACTATCTGTGCATATTTCTACATTCCCCCCACCTAACTTCATAAAATATGTCCATTGTAGAATACTCCAAAATGAATTGACCCCACTTCTTGAATCAGCTCCAATGTAATGGTGCTGAACTTTGATAATAATAGAATTAATATTCACACAACACAACTAACAAGTTAGTAGTCATCAGCACAAGTCACTCGACATCCACGGGGGGGGGGGGGGGGGGCATGCGTCTCAGGATCTACTGCTAAGCACCGTACAATATGTATAATATGGTACAGGACATAACAATAATCTGAGTTAGGTATGTTCACAGCTCCCTTGGGAAGTAAAATCTGTGTCAATGGGCATAAAATGATTAGGTGGCTGATGATGTCGGCATGGATAACGGGATCATCATCTGGAATGATGAAGAGGTAAGTTCCTGGTGATGATAATTTGAGGATGGTTGGAGATTGGTCTGTTGATTAAGGCAAACGAATATTGTTAGGGCAGCATTTAACTGTTGTAACCATACTAGGTCCTTCTGAAATGGTTCTCGATTAACTTTTCTGTCGTAAAGGTCTTTTTGTTGATGCAATGTAATACCCATTTGTTCTCGTACTCTTTGGTAAGCATCTTGTAATGTAGCACGTGGTTGACTGGCATATTCGGATGTGGACTGGTGTTCTATAACTGAAGGAGGTTGCCATACATAATATCTGTAGGCATCTGTACTGTACGCCCAAACATGAGAAAGATCCAGTAGTAGGATGATTGCTAGTCTTATAGGCCATGGCACAGTGGCTGCAGGTGGTTTTCCCAGCTGAAAGGGTGCTCAGTTGCAGCAGTTGCTAGCATATTCAGTGATGTATGATTAAACATTCGATAAGTCCATCCGATGATATGGAGAAGTTTGTGTTTTTGAGATCCCCAATAGTTGGCATACTTCCTTGGTGAGCTCAGGTTCAGATTGTTTCCCCTGGTCTGAATGTAATTATTCAGGTGGGGGGGGATGAGCTCAGGTTCAGATTGTTTCAACTGGTCTGAGCTCAGGTTCAGATTGTTTCCCCTGGTCTGAATGTAATTATTCAGGTGGGGGGAAAACGATGGGGGGAAAGCGTTAAAAAAATTCATAAGTTAAAACACGAGCGATGGTCAAGCATCCTGATTTGCGATAGCATAAGCTTCCATCCAGCGGGTGAAATAATCACCTGCTATATACAAGAATGTACCTATGAGTGATTCTGGAAAAGAACTGAAAATGTCCACTGCAGAACTAGTTGTAATGGACTGCCTATTTTTATACTCTGAAGTGGGGCTTTGTTTGGGTGCTGTTGTTTTTCCCTGAGCACAAGACGAGTTCACATAAGAGTGGTGACCAGGCCAGTAACAATGCTCTTTAATGTGCAGGAGAGTCTTCTCCTCCTAAGTGGCCCAGTGTGTACCCATGCATTTCCTTTAATACTTCTTAATCTTTGTCTGAGAAATCATCAACTGCAGAGTACAATTTTTATCATCAGGTTTCACATACTGACGATAGAGTGTGTCCTCCTTGACGACTAGTTGATCCCACAGCTGGTAAAGTTGCCTTGTGTTTCCACTAAATGCCTTCACCTGTTGCAGTGGACATACAATAGCACAGTTTTGCTTAGAGCACCACACTAATTGCTTTGTCTTCTAGCTGCATCTTGCCTATGTGTTCCTGAAGTCAAGTGTGTAGCAGCGATAGTGATTTTGTCCTCAGCATAAATCCATCTGCACTGATGGCAAGGTAAGCGTGACAATGCATGGGGAGTGCCATCTTTCTTGCCTGGTCAATGGATTATGAATTGCTGTAAGCGCTCTAACCAACAAGCCAGTCCTTTGGGTTCCTTCAAGTTGTTTAGCCAGGTAAGAGAGCCATGGTTAGATGTAGTGTGAAGTGCTGGCCAACCAGAAAATGCCAGCAATTATAAATAAATGTAACCACTGCCCGTCATGTCACACCATACCTTTGCTCAGGTTTGCTTAGCACCTGCTTGCATATGTAGTACAGGCATTTTGTGAGAAAAAAGGGGTGAACCTCCCATAAATTGCAACAGAAACACTTTCAACTGTTTTAGTCCCAGAAATATGTTCTTTATAACATATCAAAAGTCTGTAATCCAAGTGGTGGAAAGTATTGAAAAGGTCCAAGTGACGTGTCCATGGTGGGGAGAGTTCCAATCCTGTTACAGGGAAGAAAGTCGTGGAACAATTGCAGTGAGATACTAGAAGCTTGTCACTATGACGGCACAGAACCCGACGGCAGACCTGGACCTCATATGGAAGACAGCCATCCTGTTTGCCTCAGCAAGGCCAGCATGGTATGGGATGATGCAGTTAGTATAGCATGGCACTCACCCAGGGAAATCATCCTTTGCCTTTCTTCCAATGATTGACATGAGCCCCAGTGATGCCACATGCGTCTACTCCACACTGAAGTTTCTATGTGAACATGTCCGCCGCCACGATTCTATCCCCATCATCACATTTGATCAACCACTCTGGTGGAAGGCCCTGCTGATCATCGAAGCTGAGCCAGAGGGAAGCAATTTGATAAACATAGTCCTGAGGCTAGGGGGCTTCCATACCGAGATGAGTTTTGTGGGGTCCATTGGACATCTCATGGCTGTTGCAGGAAGTGATGGTGCTTATCTATGCAGCCAATGCCATGGTGCACATGATGACAGGGAAGGCGATTGCACGGGCTGTGCGTGCACACCTCCTTATCGATGGCATCCTCAATGGCCTGATTCTGTCTGATGCATCTGGTGTGGCTCTCCCTCTGCAGCCTAGAGAGGCAGAAGAGTGTGATGCACAGCTGTCATCAGAGGAAGGTGGTACCCCAGCTGGAGATGGAACAAGAAACTCTGATCTGGATGAAGTTTCTGTCCTCTACTTACAGTTGATGGAGGGATCAGTGTCTGCAGAGAAGGCTTGCAATGATGGAGGGATCAGAGAAGATGTGATGCTCAGAGTAAAGGAACTACTCAAAAGCAAAACTGAATCCTTGAAATATGCTAGACTGCTGCCCTCTGGTTGCAGTATATGGATATGGTAGACATACTTCGCAAGTTTCTGAGAACTGAGCGTACCGGGAATTGGGCACTGCACCTCGAGGCAATATCAGAAATGCTTCCTTTCATGGCAACATCTGGGCACAATCTCTACACAAAATCTGCTCGGATCTATGTGCAGCAAATGTGCAAGCTCCAGGTGTATCATCCAGATGTCTACCAGAGATTTGGAGAGGGATTCCATGTTGTCATGGATCTCGTCATCGAGCCGGTGCTTATGAGGAGTATGAAAACCAGTGGTGGCCTCACGAGAGGGCGAGGGCTAACAGAGCCCAATTTTTGACCTGGCTGCTCTCCATGTCAGCTTGTGCTGAAGTCAACAATGCCATGCAAGAGCTGACAGGGGTGAACCACAACACTGGCAAGCAGAACAAGGACATGACAGATACAAGACAAGCACGAGACATGATGGACACACTCATAGTTCTGAACTATCTCCAAGAAAGACACCCCTATGTTCGGATCTAGGCTTGCGCAGTGTCTCGACTGGGGTCCATGCGCACCCTTCTGTGAATGTTGATAAGGCAAAGGCCATCGGAAACAATATCTTAGCCAGCATGGATGGACAGACTACAGCTGAGTACACATTCAAGAAGAGGGATCAGGCAATCACCATGAGTACGAAATCTTCAGTGCAGATTGATGGCGGATCAGTGGAGATATCTTCAACTACTTTTCCAGCATCTAACAATGGCTGCAAAAGTTTCACAAGACCTGGCATCAGTGTTCAAGTATGAGCTGCGTAGTCATCCTCCAGCACTGTTTGACAGCTCCCTGCTGCTTCGACAGCCACAGAAGCCACTGCTAGCAGATGCTATCTGGGCGCTCTACACACCTGACCTTCAAGGAGTCACAGGCCATGTTCAATATGTGCTGGATGGTGGAGCACTTGTTCAGCGCATCCCATGGACACATGGATCCACATACAAGGACGTCTGCAAGCTGTATAGTGAGTATGTCACAAGGAAGTAAGGAGAGGCAGTTGTCGTGTTCGACGGTTATCAGGGCACATCCACCAAAGACATGACACACCGCAGGCGAGCAGGTGGGAGGACTGGAGCAACCATAACCATGGATGAGTACATGCCTGTTACAGTGAATAAAGATCATTACCTTGCAAACAAAACAAACAAGCAGCAGCTCATCAACATGCTCAGTGGTCACCCACATAAGAAGAACTGTCAGACGTACCATACTCCAGGTGATGCTGATCTCCTAATAGTGCAAAAAGCAGTGGAGTCTGCCACCGCAACAAACACTGTGCTTATTAGTATGATACAGATCTGCTAGTCCTCCTCATCTACCATGCCAACCTCAAGTCACACGACCTCTTCTTCAAACCTGAGCTGGAGAAGCATCTGGAGCATCAATGCTGTCAAGCAGCAGCTTGGTCCCAGTGTGTGCACTCACATCCTCTTCATCCATGCAATAGCCGGGTGTGACACTACCTCCCACCTTTATAGCATTGGGAAAGGAGCTCCCCTAAAGAAATTAACAACCAGTGGTGACTTCCGTGAGCAAGCTTTGATACACAGTCAGCTTCCACAGCAGAGGTTGTGTCAGCAGGAAAGAATGCTTTGCTGTGCCTGTACAGTGGGAAGCCTGGGGAGGGACTCGACTCACTGCGACACAAGCACTTTTGTAAGACTAGCACTTCTCCACAGAGTCTGCCACCTATATATGTCAGCAGCAGCGAAGTACCACAGTCTTCGTGTCTACTACCAGGTGGAGCAGTGGGAGGAAACCGTAGATGAACTCCTGCCACAAGAATTGGGATGGAAAGAGAGTGATGGAGGGCTTGTCCCTGTCCAAACTGACTTACCACCAGCTCCACAGGAACTCCTTGGGGTCATCGGATGCACCGGCAAGACAGACTGTAGCAGTCTGAGGTGCACATGCAAGAAGCATGACATTGAGTGCTCTGTTGCATGTAGCAACTGTAGGATCAGGGTGTGCAAACTCATGTGAGGCTGCATGTGATAATGATGATGAAGATGAGCCAAGCAACTGACCAGAAATGTTTAAGTTTTCTTAAAAGGTAACATGTTTCATGAGTTTATGTTCATCAGTGCCAACAATTATTATTTTATATAAAGTGCTAATTACATACTTTTGTTTTAAATGAATGTTAATCAATGGAAACATTGGGCTAAATAAAACATTGGATTGCACTGCAACAAACATGAGTGTGTGGGTGTTCTTCACTTTTTGAATGGTATGTTGCCCTAGCCATCACCTCTCTTTGTGTGTGCATTGTCTTTGCTTTTTTTATTTATCAATGCCAACATTTATACGGATTAGTGTCAATTCATGTTGCCTTGTATACAAGTATACTAACATAATGATGTTGCTTTAAAATGGTATTTTAGGAAGCAAAAAATAAAAAAATAAAGAAATTTTTCCCCGATTTTCTTTTTCAATGTGTAAGGTTCACCACCTCACAAAATGTCTGTATTATTAAGAATTTCCTTATGCACATGCACTGTACTGCATCCAACTGCATAAAACACTGTTTATAGTTGTTTGTGAGCAGTACTGAACCCTTTATGTAGACATTAGACAAGAAGACATGCATAAATCCATTTTTTAACAATGGAAAATTAAGGCATCACATTTTTTCATTACTTTCCACCACTTGGATTACTTAAGACTTTTGATATGTTATAAAGAACATATTTCTGAGACTAAAACAGTTGAAAGCATTTCTGTTGCAATTTGTGGGAGGTCATGTCGTAAAATGCCTATCACTTGTTCTCTACCATCTTATCCATTATGTGATAATACTTCACCAATGCCTGTGTCACTAGTATCAGTATCCAGTATGAAAGGTAGTGAAGTCAAAAGCTGAGACCAAGTCCATCTCTAGCTGCTCAAAAGCAGACTGGCATTCACTTGTCCCCTTGAAGCATGCATTACATTCAGTCAGTCTGTGAAGTGGCCGGCAATCTCAGCCAAATCACGGATGAAATGCCTGTAATAGCTCGCTAAGTCTATGAACTGTTGGACTTCTTTGGTGGACCCAGATATTGCTAGATTTTATCTGGATCAGTGAATATCCCATGATCTGAAACAACATATCCCTAGGTAGTGCACTTTATGTTTGGGAACTGACATTCCTTTGGGTATAACTTCAATCCTGCTTCCCATAGACAATCAAACACTAACTTCAGATTGGATAGGTGCTTGTGAAAGGTTTTACCTAGAATGATAACATCATCTAGTATGTCAAAAGTGCGACCACTGCAATCCTGCAAGTACTAGGTTATCAAGCATTGAAAAGTGGCTGGTCCATTGCATAGGCCAAAGGGCATTTACCTTTGGTTGTACAGACTGAATGCTGTTTTGGACCTGTCCTTTTCGGCCACCTTGAATTGCCAGTAACTGCTAAGATGGTCCAATATAGAAAACCACTGAGAGCCAGCAAGTATAATTAACGTGTCTTTAGTTCTAGGTAGAGGATAAGCATCTTTCTGTTTTACCTCATTCAGTTTATGGTAGTCCACGCAAAATTGGAAGCGGTTTTCTTTCTTGCTATCTAAGAGAACTGGAGAATGAAAAATTGTTTGTTCTCTGCTTTATCTAACTCAGTTGCACTCTTTTTCACTATCTCCCATAGAAACTTTTAAGCAGTTGACACACGTGCAACAATTTTGTCTGAGCAAAGCTCAACAGACCCCAGAGTAGCCACTGCTATTTGAGCCTGCACAGTTACTGGCTCAGGCCTGGGATTTAGCAACCTTACTGGTGGTACTTTGTCATTCTTGTGCTCAACCAGTACTCTGGCTACTGCAAAAGGTAACTATTTCCCAATTTGTAGTTCTAGGATACACACTCTCCCTTGCACTTCATTCTTTCACCTGATACATAACCACTTGCTCAGAGAATGGGGGTAAGTGAACTGTCCCAATAATGTGCACTCTGTATGTATTAACACCAGGAAGTTTGATGCAAACAAAGCGATGCTTGACTTCCTATGTGAAGCACAGAGCCTTAGAAAGTCTAGGCCTAGAATAGCAGCAGTAGTTAATGTACACCCTACAACAATTGATGGGAGAGTTCCCCAAAGGTGAGATCCACTACAGCACATCTGTTCAGGCCATTGGCTGGAGCTCCACACTCCTCATACTGCTCATGTTGCGCCATGTGCGCCTCTTCGCATGCAGCTCCAGTGTCTACTGGAAAAGCAGTGTCACAACCATTTATGTGGTAGCCTGCTGTAGGGTGACTGGGGAAATGAGCCATTTCCTTTACACTCTCTTGCACTCGCAGTCGGTTGCCTGTTTCCCAGTGACTGAAGTCTATCTCATGCATCTCAGCAAGCATGCTATCTTGCTGGTCTCTCTATAGAACCTCTCAGCAGTCTGGCATCCTCCTCTGATCTTCTCCATGGTTACCTTTGGAATCCCATGCCATGCCCTGTATGTAACATTTTGATCCTGTCCATCCTGTGCATCAAGTTCTCCATCTGAGCCCCATGTTTTCAGTATCTGCCTTAGTTACTGTTGCAACACTTACTTGTTCCTCATTGGAATCAGTGATTGGTCTCTAAACTGTCTGCAATAGCCTTTTTGGACTAAGTTATGATTCCAGCTCTCAAGTAGCTGTCACTGCCTCATCCATTGTCTGTGAGGAGTCTTCTGCTCGACACAGTACAAGCCCCCCAAAAACTTTAACATGCCATTTGCATTGGATTTACGTTCAATGCAGAAACATTTAAAACAAAATCCCAAGCAACGCTGAAGGAACGCACAGGCAACTCTCAAGCAACATATTGCGAACGTAACGCACAGACCATTACCAAAGGCCCCTGAGGATTGTCAGTCTGAGATAAATATGCATCCAAAGCCAATCTCTCCTTATCATTTGCTTCCAGTTCTGGGTAAGCCCTGTCTGCCATTTAGCCTCAGGTCATCTGTGAGACCTGCCATGTCTCATTTCTATTCTTGCTCCAAACATGCAATTCTGCTTGATACCTCATCTTCTGAGTCCATGGGCTCTCTTTCAGTGTCTTCATTGCAAGTAGCTGGCTCCAGTCATCTCTGGGAAATGTTAGAAAGCCATTTGTGCTCGCCCTATCAATTGTACTTTAAGCTTCTAACAATCGTCCCATTGATTCACTGCTGTGATGTAAGCAGAAACCATACCTGACAACCATGGTTTCATAACCGTGTTGGTTATGACTTTAGAGCTCCATAGATTCTGCACACTTCACTGTATGAACTTGATATATAGCTCAAATCTCTGTGCTCTCTTTTGGCATTAAAAGTTATGACTATGCTAAAGTTACATGCAGCCAAAGTGGGTACCTCAAAATCTGAGTGCCTGAAATGGTACCTGTTGTGGTTCCTGATTGGAAGTACTAGCAAGTTGACATTGTTATCTGTGGCTAGAGGAAGCGCAACTCAACAACTTCCCACTTTGATTTAGGGGATAAAGTGTAACCAAAAGTACGCAAGCGTTGGTGCTGAACAAACAAATCAATTTCTTTCTTCAAAACCCTGTACTTTTTGTCTTCAGGTTCTTGTAATTACTACTCTCCCCCCACACACATAACTTGCAGTAGACATTCACCACAATTTTACTACCCACAAGACTCCAAACACTCCAATGCATTGCAACGACTCTTAATCCAGCACCATCTATCTGTGCATAGATAACTTTATAGAATATGTGCATTCATCATAATTTTATTATTAGAAGCCTCCAAACTGTCCAATGCATTACAATGACTCATCTGTTTCTCGATTCAACACTAATCCATTTCTCTGTTCACCAAAAATATGGTACTTTATGGTACTCGAAATGTAAACCATTGTTCCCAACTTCCTTTGCCAGCATATGGTTCAGGTATATAGAACTAAAGGTCTTTTGGTGTTGCCATTTCTTAGAGTTGGGCAGATAAGCTTATCCTGCTGACTATGCCAATGTAATGGTGCCAAACCTTTGCATAGTTATAATTAACATTCAAACAACACTACCAATAAGTGTAGCACTTTTCTAGTCATCACCACAAAAAATTACTGTTCATCCATTGGGCGCAACTCTCTATCTACTGCTAAGCATGCATGCACAGTACATTGTATAATATGGCACAATACATAATAGTTAGAAGATATGTTTCTTTCTGCCAAACATAACATAGATTGGTAAGGAGCGTCATTATCATAAACACGTTACAATAACTGAGCATTCCATGAAGTGATCAGTTGGTTTCCTCAGAATTTAATAAGCTTATTGTCACAACAATATAATTGAGCTGAGTCAAAATAACTGCATCTTTTCTTATATACCAACAAGTGATAACAAAACCATATACAAAAGCACATGTATCTACTTTAGTAGTAAACAGTGTAAATTTTAACTGGTATTATACTGAGTGACTTCTTGAAGGCGGCTGCTTGATTAAGCAACAAAAAAAAGTCTTTCCAAAAAGAAATGATTACCAATTAAATGACCCTTTACCTATTTAAAATAGACGTTGGAAACTGGAAGGTTTTGGTGTCGGATGCTACCTGTCCAGACACTTCACCCACCAGAGCAGAATGTTTGAAGCTGCAAAAGTATGCGAACATCGGACACAACATTTTGTTCACCTGGAATAGAGACTTTGGGGGTGTTTGGCAGGGAGGCCATGACCACTCTCAGGGAGGCAGGTACAAGAATTAAGGAGGAATGTAGAGAGAGGGCATGCCCTTACCAGCTCCAGAGAATTTTGGTGGCTGTGCAACAATAATATTATTCTCGTGAACTCTCAGTTGACATAATAACATTACACAACCTTCACAATCATCAACTTTAAAATGTATTCTCTCAACGTTTCGACTAGATGCTCTAGCCTTTATCAGGAATAATGATATAGGACCACGCCAAGGAGGAGGAGCATTATTCCTAGTGAAGGCTAGAGCATCTGGTCTAAACATCGAAAGAATACACTTTGAAGTTGGTGATTGAGAAGGTTGTTACAATAATAATAACCACTTGCACTTGTTTTTTCTGGAGTTGGGTGGCTGTCAAAAAAATGTGTGAAGTGTGATGACCCTTGTTCCCATCAGTTTCTCCTTCAGGGAACGTCTGTTGTTGTCTAGTGTGTGTCGTGTGAACACCGTGCAGTGTGTCATGTGAACACTGTGCAGTGTGTCATGTGAACACCGTGCAGTGTGTGTCATGTGAACACCGTGCAGTGTGTGTCGTGTGAACACCGTGCAGTGTGTCATGTGAACACCATGCAGTGTGTCATGTGAACACCGTGCAGTGTGTCGTGTGAACACCGTGCAGTGTGTCATGTGAACACCATGCAGTGTGTCATGTGAACACCGTGCAGTGTGTGTCGTGTGAACACCGTGCAGTGTGTCATGTGAACACCATGCAGTGTGTCATGTGAACACCGTGCAGTGTGTGTCGTGTGAACACGGTGGCTGTGCTGGGTTCTATATATAATAGGGTTCTATATATAATATAGTGCTAGTGAAGACTATTCTTTTGTTGTTGCTGTTTTAAAGTTATTATTATTTATAAGTGCCGCTCTCTTTTATTTATATCATAACAACTAGAGATCAATTTGCTTCAAGTATTCCTAATAAGCATCAGCTATGGATGGGCTCTACAGAGTGGTTGATCATTGCAACAAGCACATCATGTGTTTCCTTCCTCCCCTTTGGCGTGGTCAGATATCATGCGCCTCATTCAATAAAGAGCTAGGAATCTTTGTAATATGCGAGATATTCTCCCATAAAGAGCACTCGATGATAATATAATGTTAGAGTTTTCTGACATACAAGCAATTATCACACAAATCTACCAGGAATTTATTTGCAGTATCGCAAAACCCCTCCCCCTGTCAAAACGAAACGAACCCAAGTTAATATCTCGGCTACAACTCCGCATTGGGCAGATGCTTAAATAATGGTTTCCGCCTTATTAGCAACAACAACAAAAAAACACTACCAGCGTACCCCTCTTTTGACCGGTAGACACCCCAAAACGTATGAAGTCAATGAAAGTGCAAAGAAATTCATTAAGGATCTATGCTTCAGCTGTTTACCCACTTGCCTGTAACTCTGATACAATACAGGGGTGTAATCATGGTGCAAGGGTGTAACCACCAAATTGACTTTAGTCAGGCCACTTAGACTCTGAGTGTAATTGGTTAATTATGTATTGACAACATCTTCGAGAGACACTTTGTCTGTCCTTTCTTTGTGGCTGTAAATAATCATCAAGTGATTCAAACGAGATCGAGTCGTAGATGAACTGAGGTAAGACTTCAGCCTTCATAGTGAACTAAATGATCGCTCTCTAGTTGCTGGTATTACAAGTGTCAGTTTCACTAGAATAACCACATCTGATATGTGTACATGGTGCTGTAGGGACTTAAATCAACCACTGACTGAAATGTAATGTCAATCATTGGAACATCACTGAACTGAGTTCCAAGGAGCTCAAGCTGTACCCTAAGGCAAGCAGGAGTAATGTCATCTTTATAAAAAGAACATACAAACGAATACTCGTCCTCATAATTCTGATGTCTTGCAGCTTGGAGAGAAGCTCTTGCAGATTAGAATATGTTTTAAACTCTGGTTGATTAAATCTGTCAGTAATTGAAGTGACAATCAAGCCCTATGCTTCAAAATATGATGCTGTAGTATTATTTTGGGGAATCAGAAAATTCAGGTTCAGCAGAGCCTATCTCATACCTTCTTGGTCTTTTTCTGGCTCGTGGCAAGCAAGGTTCATCTATATTCAAGTCTTCACCCATTTTTTTAACCTTCTGCCAAAAAAGGGCATACATTTCATCATTTGGAAGATATTGTAGGGTCTTGACAGTGAGCTTTGCTTGTTCTTGGCCTTCTGCAGCTGTGGGAGTCTTGAGTTGAAGTGACCTGCTGAGGTTATCGGCATGACGTTATCGGCATGACGCAATAACAATTCACCCAAAATGATTCCAAAGAGAAAGGAAAAAGTTCTCCATGTAGGCAGACTCCATTAACAGAGACTCCATTAATACGTCCAATAGTGTCAGTATCATGTACTACTTGCTTTCATCCCAAAGTTTAAACAACACTTCATAATTGGACAAAATGCTAGCTAATGCTTCTGTTCTCACTGTCCACTGTGTTGGGCAAAGGACTCTAATACTAATACTACCAGGGGCAATCTCTTGCTTCAAATTTTGAAAGATTGCATCACGACGGGGAGAATGCTTCACCAATTTCGTTATTTCGTGGGTAACCTCAAGCACACTCTTCCTCAAAGCACTTCCCTTCATGGCATCATTAGCAGCTAGGTTTAATGAATGGGCATATATAGCATAAACTGCATGTGGTTCTTCATCCATAAGCTATTTGGCTAAACCACTTTTCTACCAGCTATTGCAGCAGCACCGTCATAACACTCCCTCGTACATTACTTAGTGAACTCAGGAGGACATTTTTAACAACTTTTGCAAGCATTGAAGACTGTGTTGTCTCTACAGCATGTATGCCTATGAAATCTTCATGCACAGCTAAATCTTGAGCCACCCACCTTAACACAATAACAACTTGCTCAATGTTGGCAACATCAATTGTTTCATCCCCATAATAGTGAAGAACTGAACACTCTGAACCTCACTTACGATTGAGCGCAACACTCGCAGGGCCATTAGCTCAATCAGTTAATTTTGAATCTTTGGAGACATAAAACTGTTCATTCTCTTTGCCATCCAGGGAGCTACTCTTTCATCTTCAATACTATGAAGTTGAAGGAGCTGTGTGAAGTTGTCTTCTCCAACTGAACCACAAAATGGTAGGCCTTGACATGCAAGAAAACGAATATTTTGTAAGATTTTCATAAGCATAGCACGGTTGTTAGCCTTTTCTTCTTATCTTCATTGAAAGTAACTCACCCACATTGGATACTTGAGATGGAAGTTTAATGGTCAACTCAGTGGCAGCTCGATGGCATTCACTAGTTTCATGTTTTCTGAAAGAGGTTGTAGCATCCTTCCAGTTCCTGTAACCAGTTGAAACAAATGCTTCACTCATTTTGCTGGCTACTGAAGACATTAATGTCTTTTTTCCCGTAGCTGCTTGAACACAGGTGTGGCAAAAAACTGAGTCTGAGCCTTCCTCATAATGGAGCCATGGCCAAGTACCAAGCCAAGAAGCTTGGCATGGACCAAGTATTACATTCTTTTCCCTCTTTGGGAAGTTAAAAGATAGTGGCTGATGTGGCTTCTCCATTCTCAGTCAACACATTCACTAGAAGCAGTCAAATGCACTCACTGAATTACTATCTGCTATGCTAGTCAAGTGTTAAAAAATGATTAGAACAAGCATTGTTGAGGTTATATCATAATTAAGTGACAATTAACACATTAATGTGTTGGTTACTTTGAAGTGAGCCTATAATTATGTTACATGTTACTATATGCAATAGGTCCATTACAGAAATAGACACACACACACACACACAAAAAAAAACACCAGAAGACTTGCAACTAGAAGAAACGTGGGTAAGGCTTAGCAAGCTAGCTCACGCGCTGTTCTAATATCGTCATTCCCTAAAAAGAGGACGCTAATAAGACTAAAGAGCAAGCCTTAGCGGGTGATTGCAACTACACCATGCGCAGTCTGTTCCACGGATTTACTTCCGTTTCTGGAAGCCCATCTGCTTAGAAAGTAAAAGAGGCCGCCACTTCTGTTTACGGGAATCACTGAGTCCCTTCTTCGCTTTAGAGGGGGGGAAACGGTACTTAGTGGATGGATATATTTCATGTAGTGAAGCGATTTTTTCCCTTGGCTCAATTAACTGTTCCAAGCCTTTTAAGGAAGCTTATCTGACCGTACCTAGGTATAGAACAGAGCCCCTGTTTCAAAATGGTGGACAAAAACTTTATATATAGGCTATAGCTCACTTCAGCAGTATCTTCTTCATATCCTACAGTTCTGGAGTTACCCCTCAGGTCTTGCCTGATGAAATCCAGTCTGGCATTGCAGGTGTGGATGCTTCTCACCTCTTCTGGAGGGACTTCCATCTACCCTTTCCCATGTATGTGGATGTGTTCAATGATTTCTTTTCTGTAAGTCACATGAACATAAGCAGCACCCTTTCCCTGTGACACTCCATCGATAGCACCCTTTCCCTGTGACACTCCATCGATAGCCTAGCTGCTCTTCATCATCAAGTGGCCCTGTCCCCAGTGGTGGAAGAAGTCATTATTCTACCTTACCTTCCTTCACCACATCCACCTCCTCACCCACACTTTACAGAGATGGTCCTAAATATGTCCAAGGCTCATAGTTACGCCATTTCATGGCTATATGTCACTTTTTAGACTGCCTATTACTGCCACGTACTCGTCTACACTACCACATGTGTCACCCATTGCTGTATGCCACATATGCCACCACACATGGTCCTATTCTTAGCCTTCACTATTGCACTTTAGATTATGATGTGAGGAAGCAGCCACAAGATTCAAACTGGACTTACAGAAAATTACCGTTGACTGTGGAATTGATTTGTGATATATATAATATGCCAAAAATAAAATAAATGGCTGTGATCATGGACATCAGGTTGACCTTTGAACCCAGGCTAGTTCTAACTCACTCACCAAATACTCAAGCACCTCACACCACACCCTCTACATGTAAAACAGCATCTCACACCACACCCTCTACATGTAAAACAGCATCTCACACCACACCCTCTACATGTAAAACATCATCTCACACCACACCCTCTACATGTAAAACATCTCACACCACACCCTCTACATGTAAAACAGCACCTCACACCACACCCTCTACATGTAAAACAGCATCTCACACCACACCCTCTACATTAAAACAGCATCTCACACCACACCCTCTACATGTAAAACAGCACCTCACACCACACCCTCTACATGTAAAACACCACCTCACACCACACCCTCTACATGTAAAACAGCATCTCACACCACACCCTCTACATGTAAAACAGCATCTCACACCACACCCTCTACATGTAAAACAGCACCTCACACCACACCCTCTACATGTAAAACACATCTCACACCACACCCTCTACATGTAAAACATCTCACACCACACCCTCTACATGTAAAACAGCATCTCACACCACACCCTCTACATGAAACAGCACCTCACACCACACCCTCTACATGTAAAACAGCATCTCACACCACACCCTCTACATGTAATACAGCATCTCACACCACACCCTCTACATGTAAAACAGCATCACACCCTCTACATGTAAAACAGCATCTCAGTAGTTAGAGGATTTCCTCCCAAATTAGAACATATTTGCATTTAAGAATTCTCCCATTTTGTTTTTAGTGCCAACATTGGAAGAGAAGCCCTCAAGTGTGGATGTCGGCTGAAAGGAATCGTACAAGTATAATTATTTGCATATTGTTAAAATGTGGTATTAAGCTGACACAGTTTTGTAGTTTATGATTAACGGAACCTGAATTTGGAGAAGTGAGCCAGCATCTATTGAATAGAGCCAGGTTAGACTTTAAGCTAACACAGTTTATTGATCAATGGAACCTGAAGTTGGAGAAGCGAGCCAGCATCTAGAACCAGGTTAAATAGACTTATAGCCGGCACATTAATTGATTAACAGAACCTGAAGTTGGAGCAGCGAGCCAGCATCTAGAACCAGGTTAAATAGACTTATAGCTGACTCAATCGTTGATTAACAGAACCTGAAGTTGGAGCAGCGAGCCAGCATCTAGAACCAGGTTAAATAGACTTATAGCTGGCACATTCATTGATTAACAGAACCTGAAGTTGGAGCAGCATCTAGAACCAGGTTAAATAGACTTATAGCTGGCACATTCATTGATTAACAGAACCTGAAGTTGGAGCAGCGAGCCAGCATCTAGAACCAGGTTAAAATAGACTTATAGCTGGCACATTCATTGATTAACAGAACCTGAAGTTGGAGCAGCGAGCCAGCATCTAGAACCAGGTTAAATAGACTTATAGCTGACTCAATCGTTGATTTACAGAACCTGAAGTTGGAGCAGCGAGCCAGCATCTAGAACCAGGTTAAAATAGACTTATAGCTGGCACATTCATTGATTAACAGAACCTGAAGTTGGAGCAGCATCTAGAACCAGGTTAAATAGACTTATAGCTGGCACATTCATTGATTAACAGAACCTGAAGTTGGAGCAGCGAGCCAGCATCTAGAACCAGGTTAAATAGACTTATAGCTGGCACATTCATTGATTAACAGAACCTGAAGTTGGAGCAGCGAGCCAGCATCTAGAACCAGGTTAAATAGACTTATAGCTGACTCAACCGTTGATTAACAGAACCTGAAGTTGGAGCAGCGAGCCAGCATCTATATCTATATTGAGGTTAAAATAAGACAAAAATAACAGCAAGGCAATAACAACTAAGTGGAAACTGTTGATTCTGTACTTGCGTCTGGTGGCTTCAGCAGAGTATCAAAGAGACAGTAATGAATGACTTCATTGTGTTTCACAGCCAGGATGCAGCAGTCCAACCATGGCCTTGCACCGCAATGGCCAGCAGCAAAAGGATTGTTACCTCCAGTCATTTTACAGAGCAAGTCGCTGAGTTGAAAGCGCAGTTGCTGATATTGGTAAAAGTTGTTGGGTCTGATGCCACCAAACAGCTCCATAGCTTGCTGGTGGCCTACTTCCACCTTCACCTCTCCCGAAGCATCCCATAGAGTCATTTTGAAGTAATACTGCCAGGAAGGCAAGCAGGATGGTACGCCAACTGCATCTTTATCAGAACACTTGGAGCACGGCTCGCAACAGATCCCATTTTTCATCCTCGTGTTGCTCGACACAGCTTGAAGGTGCTGACAATGATTACAGTGGATTACTACGAGGTCTTCCACAGAGGAGGTGTTCACAACTAGCACTCTGGCCAAGCAATGGAACTTTGCAGGAAATATCTCATTGTAAGCAGTGATGTCAGCAATAGTACATAATGCTTGGATGCAGTGAGGTGTAATGGTAATGGGTGCATTGGCCCTCTCTATGTGCTTCTCCACACTTTTGCAAAGTTTGTCCCCTTTATTTAAGCTCATGATGTTTGAAGTACCACCATGGCTCAATGCCATGCCTTCGTAGCAAGCATCGTTCTTCTTGTAGATGCAAATCTCAATTGTGTTTGCACTTCTATCCACTGTTGCACAGTGAAGATCTTTCAGGTATAAAAAATTCCAAGGGGACAGGTTGAGCAGTTTCTTCAAAGACCTTTTTCTGTAAACGACGATATTTACAGTGTAACCCGCTGAAGATTCCACGAGCTGCGCATCATCTCTGACCTCTGGATATCCTTCATCGTAGTTCTTCTCCAAGGTGATGTCTCTGCACCTGAGTGTATGCGGGGTGCCATCCCACACAGTTAGTACTATGCAGCATGGCACTTTGCTGATAGTCACCGACACCACCTGGCAGATCAGGTCAAAGTACATGTCCGGATAAACTGACTGGAGGGTGTGGAGTTGTGATTCCATTCTCTGCTCCCACGCCCACTTGCGCAGCTCTCTTACCCTCTCCCTCTCCAAACCGGAGAGAGAGTAAGTTATAGATCCAGTGCAAGGCCTGATCTTTTTGTGGATCTCACCACTGAACCGAATGATGCTGGTGTATCTTCTCCCTTCTAGCTGGGTCTGGAAGTTGAAATTGTTGACCCCTATTCTATGGATGCAGACAATGTCTCCTTCTCTCTTGACATGAGGAAGCTTGTCTAAATCACTGTTGAAGGTGATTGTACGAATCCCAACCTTTGGGTCACTCTCATCAATCAAAGTGAGACAGCTGTAGTAATCTGAGCCGCGAGTGGGAGCCGGTGGCTTGAATTCTTTCACTACACAAATAACGTTCTGCTTCATATCTCCATCCCTAAGCTCAGCTAACTTTTTGTACGAGTATTGGCTGGTCAGTGACTTATACCTGAGCTGTTTCTTGGTCCACTCTCTGTCAGACTCATCACCGCTGCTGGAACTGGAGGAGGAATTGGACGAGTTGTTCTCCATGAAGGCGGAATCAGGAAAGTCTGGATTATCAGGAAAAGAGGAACTCTGTGAGCCACCAGGAACGCTGTTTTCATGACTTATGGACCTACATAGTAAAAAATAATAATAATAATAATAATGCATGCATATATTACATCTTGT
This sequence comes from Cladorhizidae sp. MBARI D1340-BT2, assembly GCA_028752905.1. Taxonomy (NCBI): domain Eukaryota; kingdom Metazoa; phylum Porifera; class Demospongiae; order Poecilosclerida; family Cladorhizidae; species Cladorhizidae sp. MBARI D1340-BT2. The sequence continues at coordinate 19,021,442 of JAQNBH010000017.1, forward strand.
ATATATAAGAGGGTGTATGTTTGTTTGACCATCATAGAATTCCAGGGGAAGCCCCGGCTAACAGCATGAAGTGCCTGGGGGTTACACAAGGGAGGTCACAGACATGTCAGATTTGGGATACGGGTGCCTCCTGGGGTGGAAATGGCACCGCTGAACAGCATGGCTCTTGGCATTGTCGGCCATTTTGTTCAGGGATTTACCTACACATGCGTTTATGTTCCCGATGATAGCGAAGCCTTGTTCCCGATGATACCACACAAATAATATGTGCGCATGCATTTATAACATTCCATAATAGATGACCACGTAGATAACGCAACGTGGCACCGTCAACCATGCCAGCTACATTAGAGCTCATCCAGTTTGCAAGCGAGCCTGCTTTTATGCCTACACTTAGTAGCAGTCCTTAGACACCTAATATCTGGGTTCCCCACGAAGCAGAGCCTAGACACCTTATCGTTACGGTGACACACTCAATAAAATAATAAAACTATTTTCTTTGTAGAACCCGTCGACGACGACGCTGCCTTCTGTAAATTTCTCCATTTCATTAACTGCGATGTTTTTCTAGGGTTTTTACATCCGGTTTCATTGGAAGCTCAGCTACTGGTGCCTAAGGATGCAGCTACTGCGTGACTAGGCAGGCCCTCCCGCATAGGAAGCCCAGCTACTGGATGCCTAGGCCCTGCTTCATGACAAGCCCAGCTACTGGGTGCCTAAGCTCTGCTTCTTGGAGTGCCCAGCTACTGGGTGCCTACAACCTGCTTCGTAGGAAGCCCAGCTACTGGATACAAACAACAGACCCCGCTTACTAGGCACCTATTACTTATTTCAAGCTGGTGGGGCAGACATACAGACCGACTACATATAACAGCAGATGTGTAATTAATACTCGTGTCACTTGCACTTTTTTGTCCGGGCAACAGCCTGGTAACTCCACTAGTGTATATTGGGGATACAGTTTGAGACCGGATAAAACAACAACAACAACAACCTTAAATGTATTTCAATCACAAAACATGCTTACAGCGGTTGTCAGGTAACTACTTAAGGCACATGCATCCATGTGTATTATATGATACATGCGGTCTACTGTAGTAACCAAACATGGTAAATAATGAATCTATGACGGGTTGGTTCTGGTGTTACACTGAGTTCTGGTGTTACACTGAGTAACTTCTTGTAGGTGGCTGTTGATTATTTTAAAAAATTAAGAAAAAATGTTTTAAAAATTAATAAAAAATATATCAAATGAAACAGAATTTGGCAAATGTGGATTTATAGGACCTTTTATCTGAAGACAAATATTGTATATATATATATATATTTAAATCTGTATTATATTTGGAGTTCATTATATTAATAGGTAAAGGATCCTGCTATACGTATAATATATTTTAAAATCTGTATTATATTTGGAGTTCAATATATTTTCATTATATTAATAAGTAAAGGGTCCTGATATATACAATAAGTAAAGGGTCCTGATATATACATGTACATATGTATGTACATATGTATGTATTTATGTATGTATATATGTATGTATATATGTATGTTTATATATATAATTATATATAAATAATCCTATGGACTTCCTGGCAACTGCTCATGCATAAGAAGTCAGGAAGAAAAGTACACTTTGCAGAAAGGAGGATAGAGCATCACATACATGAGATGTAGCTATTGCGAGGAGTGACATTGTGAGTGGGAGTTAGATAATTCAAGAAACACTTAAATGCATGTAGTTGGTAAAAAAAAAGGGGGGGAAAGGGAAAAAAAGAAGGGGGGGGGAAAAGAAGAAAAAAAACTTCTTTTTTTTTTAAACCACAAGCTGCCTAGATATAATTATACAGAATTGAAGAACTATTTAGAAGGCCAACCCCAAGGTAGATTGCAGCTGCCTTGTCGGGGACATCTGAACAAGAAGCCACATATGCACTGGTTCAGCAAGGCCTTCGTGTGTAAATAAACAAGCTTCAGCTAACCATGTACTTGGCTCCTGCCTACGTCTTGTTACAATTAATTCGATAGCGTGTCCCAGTATGCAGCTGCACATACCCTGCTGGAGTGCCACTCATCCTAGCCCTAGCCCTAGAACTTCCTCTCTGGTTGAATACAGCATGGCGTGTCTGGAGGCAGCTGGAACCCAGGTGATTGAGCAGCTGTTATAAACTTAAAAAACCTATTATTGTTTTAGCCAAACGCTTTGGGCTTCTTCAGGTCTGGTTGCATGCATATCGTCTCGTATTGAGACTCAGCAACCAGCCTCAGCTCTTCCAGGTAGCCTCAGCTCTGCGTCCTGGTTGAAGCGCTGACCCTCAAGTGAGATTCATGTGCGCCTCCTTCACAAGCAGTTCCAGCGGATGGAGAGAAGCATTTGTGAAGGAACTAGGCACGTTAAACCACACCCATCATGTCCAATCGGGTGCAGTGTCTCTTGCACTGCAGAAATCAGACAGGATCATGTGTGTGTCATGTGACTTTTTTGACACATCTATTAAGTACCTTACCTCATGTTGATATTTCACTATCATGCTAAGAGGGCCAAAGCTCACTGGCTAAATGCACTCAAATAATCCTAAAGCTGATACAATAAAGGAAGTTAACTATCCACTTAACACCTTATGTTCAACACTCCAAGATGGTTAGAGATGCCCCTCCTTGCTAACTATCTATCTCCTTATGTTCAACACTCCAAGATGGTTAGAGATGACCCTCCTTGCTAACTATCTATCCCCTTATGTTCAACACTCCAAGATGGTAGAGATGCCCCTCCTGGCTAACTATCTATCCCCTTATGTTCAGCACTCCAAGATGGTTAGAGATGCCCCTCCTTGCTAACTATCTATCCCCTTATGTTCAACACTCCAAGATGGTTAGAGATGCCCCTCCTTGCTAACTATCTATCCCCTTATGTTCAACACTCCAAGATGGTTAGAGATGCCCCTCCATCTATCCCCTTATGTTCAACACTCCAAGATGGTTAGAGATGCCCCTCCTTGCTAACTATCTATCCCCTTATGTTCAACACTCCAAGATGGTTAGAGATGCCTCCTCCTTGCTAACTATCTATCCCCTTATGTTCAACACTCCAAGATGGTTAGAGATGCCCCTCCTTGCTAACTATCTATCTCCTTATGTTCAACACTCCAAGTGGTTAGAGATGCCTCCACCTTGCTAACTATCTATCCCCTTATGTTCAACACTCCAAGATGGTTAGAGATGCCCCTCCTTGCTAACTATCTATCTCCTTATGTTCAACACTCCAAGATGGTTAGAGATGCCTACTCCTGGCTAACTATCTATCCCCTTATGTTCAACACTCCAAGATGGTTAGAGATGCTCCTCCTTGCTAACTATCTATCCCCTTATGTTCGACACTCCAAGATGGTTAGAGATGCCCCTCCTTGCTAACTATCCATCTCCTTATGTTCAACACTCCAAGATGGTTAGAGATGCCTACTCCTGGCTAACTATCTATCCCCTTATGTTCAACACTCCAAGATGGTTAGAGATGCCCCTCCTTGCTAACTATCTATCTCCTTATGTTCAACACTCCAAGATGGTTAGAGATTCCTCCTCCTGGCTAACTATCTATCTCCTTATGTTCAACACTCCAAGATGGTTAGAGATGCCTCCTCCTGGCTAACTATCTATCTCCTTATGTTCAACACTCCAAGATGGTTAGAGATGCCACTCCTGGCTAACTATCTATCTCCTTATGTTCAACACTCCAAGATGGTTAGAGATGCTTCCTCCTGGCTAACTATCTAACCTCTTATGTTCAACATTCCAAGATGGTTAGAGAAGCCTCCTCCTTGCTATCTCCTTATGTTCAACACTCCAAGATGGTTAGAGATGCCCCTCCTTGCTAATATCTATCCCCTTATGTTCAACACTCCAAGATGGTTAGAGATGCCCCTCCTTGCTAACTATCTATCTCCTTATGTTCAACAATCCAAGATGGTTAGAGATGCCCCTCCTTGCTAACTATCTATCCCCTTATGTTCAACACTCCAAGATGGTTAGAGATGCCCCTCCTTGCTAACTATCTATCCCCTTATGTTCAACACTCCAAGATGGTTAGAGATGCCTCCTCCTTGCTAACTATCTATCCCCTTATGTTCAACACTCCAAGATGGTTAGAGATGCCTCCTCCTTGCTAACTATCTATCCCCTTATGTTCAACACTCCAAGATGGTTAGAGATGCCCCTCCTTGCTAACTATCTATCTCCTTATGTTCAACACTCCAAGTGGTTAGAGATGCCTCCACCTTGCTAACTATCTATCCCCTTATGTTCAACACTCCAAGATGGTTAGAGATGCCCCTCCTTGCTAACTATCTATCTCCTTATGTTCAACACTCCAAGATGGTTAGAGATGCCTACTCCTGGCTAACTATCTATCCCCTTATGTTCAACACTCCAAGATGGTTAGAGATGCTCCTCCTTGCTAACTATCTATCCCCTTATGTTCGACACTCCAAGATGGTTAGAGATGCCCCTCCTTGTTAACTATCTATCTCCTTATGTTCAACACTCCAAGATGGTTAGAGATGCCTACTCCTGGCTAACTATCTATCCCCTTATGTTCAACACTCCAAGATGGTTAGAGATGCCCCTCCTTGCTAACTATCTATCTCCTTATGTTCAACACTCCAAGACGGTTAGAGATGCCTCCTCCTTGCTAACTATCTATCTCCTTATGTTCAACACTCCAAGATGGTTAGAGATTCCTCCTCCTGGCTAACTATCTATCTCCTTATGCTCAACACTCCAAGATGGTTAGAGATGCCTCCTCCTGGCTAACTATCTATCTCCTTATGTTCAACACTCCAAGATGGTTAGAGATGCCACTCCTTGCTAACTATCTATCTCCTTATGTTCAACACTCCAAGATGGTTAGAGATGCCTCCTCCTGGCTAACTATCTATCTCCTTATGTTCAACACTCCAAGATGGTTAGAGATGCCCCTCCTTGCTAACTATCTATCTCCTTATGTTCAACACTCCAAGATGGTTAGAGATGTCCCCCCTTGCTAACTATCTATCCCCTTATGTTCAACACTCCAAGATGGTTAGAGATGCCCCTCCTTGCTAAGTATCTATCTCCTTATGTTCAACACTCCAAGATGGTTAGAGATGTCCCTCCTTGCTAACTATCTATCCCCTTATGTTCAACACTCCAAGATGGTTAGAGATGCCCCTCCTTGCTAACTATCTATCCCCTTATGTTCAACACTCCAAGATGGTTAGAGATGCCCCTCCTTGCTAACTATCTACTGTATCTCCTTATGTTCAACACTCCAAGACGGTTAGAGATGCCTCCTCCTTGCTAATTGCATTTAATATGCCACAAAGAAAAATTGAGGCATGTTGAGGCACCCAATTATCAAGTTGCATAAAGATTCTTAGGAATACACACAAACCAACCCAGCTCCAGTCCCATCTGCCGAAGTTCCTTCAACTGTGGCCCCTTCCACCATACTGGGCACACTGCAAGATCCACTGCCATTATCGGCTGACCTGGAGCACAGCCACCCAACAGATACAACAAGGAGAATTTGATGAAACTTGAGAAGCACATTGGAGAGGACAGAGATGAAAAATGGGATGATTCAGAGAATGGGGAAACTTTTCTTTTTTTTGCATCACCGGAAATATCACCAGGAAAAAATACTGCACATTGAATCACTTGTAATGTTAAGCATACATATGCATGTGTTGTGTGTATATAATGCTTTGGGTATATTCATTGAATAATGAATGTTTAACTACATTGCTGATGGTCCTTTGCCATATGCAGTTGTGAGGGGAGGGGTAGATATTGGTGCCATGACCGAGTAACTACAAAGATTGAACATTAATATAATTACCCCAGTATACATTAACCTTTAAAATAGCCTTAAAGACTGCCTAATGACAAGGAGATTCCACCTAGCCCTAGCCCTAAAGACTGCCTAATGCCAGGGAGATTCCACCTAGCCCTAGCCCTAAAGACTGCCTAATGACAAGGAGATTCCACCTAGCCCTAGCCCTAAAGACTTCCTAATGCCAGGGAGATTCCACCTAGCCCTAGTCCTAAAGACTGCCTAATGACAGGGAGATTCCACCTAGCCCTAGCCCTAAAGACCGCCTAATGACAGGGAGATTCCACCTAGCCCTAGCGACTGCCTAATGACAAGGAGATTCCACCTAGCCCTAGCCCTAAAGACTTCCTAATGTCAGGGAGATTCCAACTAGCCCTAGCCCTAAAGACTGCCTAATGACAAGGAGATTCCACCTAGCCCTAGCCCTAAAGATTGCCTAATGCCATGGAGATTCCACCTAGCCCTAGCCCTAAAGACTGCCTAATGCCAGGGAGATTCCACCTAGCCCTAGCCCTAAAGACTGCCTAATGACAGTGAGATTCCACCTAGCCCTAGCCCTAAAGACTTCCTAATGTCAGGGAGATTCCACCTAGCCCTAGCCCTAAAGACTTCCTAATGTCAAGGAGATTCCACCTACACCCCCAGCAACATTCTATTATTTTATTGCTTGTATGTACTATACCTCCAATGCTGAACATAACCACCACTGATATAGAACCAAACAAACCATGTGACTGTCCACCCATCCTCCTGTTCCTTCTACAGGTTCACCCAAACAAAACATGGCCTACATTACTGGCCTCTTTACAATCAAAGGCATCTAGCAATCAAGAGGCAGAGTAGGCCTCACTCAATCTCTTGTGCAACTCAAGAAAAACGTCATCCCCAACAGAAACTTCTCTTCCACTTTAAAACACTCCACACGACCTTTGGTTCTTGGTAGATGTACAACACAATCTAATCTCCATTACCAACCCATGGCTATCTTCCTTGGGACTACTATAGCTATGCTCTAAGCTAACAGTAAGCGCTTTTGTCTCTTCAAAGCTACAGGCATGCTCACCTTCATAAAGTCACCTAGTCCACACACACCCTGCACACCTAACCTACTTGTGAGCACCTACTGTACATCTACCTTTGCAGTACCGCCAGTTACAAGTACATAGATGGTTGGGTATGTGCATGCATACGAAGTGAGAACAAATATCACCTGCTCACTACTGCCCCACATAAGCAGGAGGGAAAGAGAATGGTAAAAAACCTGCTGTGCAAGGACCCGCTCTGTCAGCAACAAGATCCGGCACTGGGTGTGGTCAACAACCTGCACAAGGACACACCCTGTCAGCAACCAGATCTGGCACTGGGTGTGGTCAACAACCTGCACAGGGACACGCCTTGTCTGCACCTAGATCTGGCACTCCAACAAGAAGGGCTGAGCATTACAAACTGCACATTACTATTATGAAGGCCAAGCAGAAGAGATGGGTCCTTAAATATTTTTTTTTTAATATAAAGTATAAAGGATACTAGGGCCATGAATACACCAGAGGAGCTTTGGTACACCTCTACATAGTTCTCCAATGCTCAATCCATTAAGGAAAAAATGATCAAATCTCCTCTTTCAATTTTATATCCTCACAGTACTGGCTTTGATGAGGGGAGACCCCAAACGAAGGCCCACAGCTAGTAAAATTTTACACACACACATACTCGTTGTGGTAAGGTGAACGATTATTGGGAGAGGAGGTGCATAGGTCAATTGAGTCTTATATAGAATATCATGAGCTAAAGTGTGACCCTCGAAGTCAAAATCATGCCTCAGGCTATAGCTACAGCGATTCCCCTCTTATAGCTGAGCACTGTAAAAGGTATTTGGCAGTCAAAAACATTTATAAATGAGCCTTTTGAGAGGTTTGCTAGCCCATACATGGCACATTATTTGTTCCTGATCATTCTAGAGTGTTAGTGTCAGGTAACTGCTGGGGACAGTAGTAGGGCTAGGGCTAGGATGGCAACTGAAGTTCAGCATCAAAGACAGACACCACAGAAAATATACGTCCATCCTGAACACCCTTATGATTGTGGACACTGGGGTGCAGAGGTCAAAGGGGGCAGGTGTGCATGCTGTAGCCACCACTTCCACATATGTACTCACCACTTTGACTTGATTCTCTCCCTCCTCTGTTTAGTTTTTCTCCACCACTTCTTCCCACATGAGGACGTGCGAGAGAAGAACATGGAGTCATGGACATCCTTGTGCACGATCCAGACACTGCCCTCATTCCCACCAACCAATAAGCACTTTCCATGGTCCTGAGTGTGAACTGGTGGGTCATCCTTCACAATAGCATTGTGCACAAATAGTTTAGCATCACTGTTAAGGCTCATCCCTTCCGCTAGCTCTTCACTGATAGTCACCATCAGCTGCTTGGACTGCGAGGCCTGAGTTGTGGGATCATCCTGAATAAAGACACTCAGGTCATGGCTCTGGCTGTAGGACGAGGAGCAAGAGCTGATTATCTGTCCCCCACAGTAACTGGAGTCTAAGTCGCTCTGCTGGTCTAAGTCAGTTAGCATGAGCCTCTTCAAGCCAATACTGTGGGCATATTTGGACAATTCCTGCTCTGACACAAATCCCATTACCCGGGACCTGGATGGATTTTTCTGAAGGGATCCAACTGAGCCTTCTAGGGTTGTGGTAGTCAACTTGTCCATCGAAGCAGCAGGTTGCTTCCTGCTCTTTCTGCCCTTCTTTGGAGGCATCTCGCTGACGCCAGCAAGGTAAAGATCGTCGGGTGAGTATTATTTAGAAGTACTCGCAGTGCTCTTTCACTATATGAAAGAGACTCTGTAATCCCTACTGGTGATGTCAAAGCAGTATTCTAGTCGTACTCAGGACAAAAAAGTCGTGAGTATTCATGTACCCAACAAAACAGCGGCACCAGTCATTTTACCCAATTGTGTTTCACTCAATTATAGAGTGGTGAATTGTTTTCACTGACATATGGCGCTATGGTGGCTCAACTGGTGAAGGATTACGAAAAAGATGACGAAATAAATAAGCAACTGGATAAAATGTAAGGCTCTGTAGAACTCACTATTTTCTGCAAGAGGAAAAATATTGGAGGATCATGTTGTTCACTATATTCAAGCCGTCAATATACTATACACCCATAAAGTAATACTCCCACAATCTCTAGACCTCATGTAAATGACTTGTAAATGACTTATATATGCAAATGCATGGCTTTTGAGATTGGGCACCTCGCAGAGGCGGCTTGGACAATTTTAAGATGGTCAAGCCAGGAAGTGGGTGTGGTCTGGCCATGGCTTTACATTAACACAGCATGGTACACACAATTGCTGACAGGCATGTGCACAATAGTTGCACGAGATCACCGGATCTCGAATCAAGTGACACTTATTGATAGTAGCATTCGTACTTGCCATCGCCCTCTATTCTAGTTTCGTTGGACATCTTTCGTCTAGTTTCGTATTCTTCATAGTCAGCTTCGTCACTTGTAATTGAGGGAGCATTCCATTTGCAAGTGCGTTCTATTCAAGGGTTGGTCTAATCAAGAAGTTTGTGGGTGGGGCCCTTGTGAGCATGTGATGTCATCAAGTTGCTCAGTCTTTCCTGCGACAGTGGAACACAGATACGATTTCGCTCGACGCATGGCCACTAAATGATGGTTGAACTGGTGCTGCTCGTAGCTGCATAAACAGCACAAAATGAAGTGGTCCGGCCAAAGCCGGACTGGCCAGACTGTCTGAGCCGTCCCTGCCTTAGAGCATACTGATGAGATGGCTACAGTCCTTCTGCTGGTGCAGAAATGGAGATCAAGCAGCAGCAGAAGCTGTGGTTTACAGGTTATTCCGCAAGCCTAGGTATTCCGCAAGCCTAGGGAGGAGTCAAGCAGGCAACTAACACTGAGACCATGTGCTGCGGCATGCGCTGGTGTAGTATTTCCAAAGGTCAGACCGAGGTCACAAAAAAAAAATTTTTTTTTAGCAAATAATTTTCCAAGAATGGCCAACTATACAAACCTGTGCTGGTGCGGTGCGAGAGAAAATTATTTTTCTGTTACTTCTGATTGAGCAGTGCAACAAGCTTTGCTATAATTATTCTGATGATAGTAAGTTGAGGACACGAGGTGAAGTATATAGCTAACGTATGCCTAGAATTAGATGGACACACCTTGTGTTGTCAAAGCACTGTTACCTGAAGAAGGCCAAAGTGTCGGCTGAGACATGCTTCAATGATTGTTACGCATTTGACAGAAAGCGGTTTGTCATGTGACCAGCGGATAATCACCATTCTAATGTGCGATAACCCCTTTAGAACCCGATACCTCTCTTGATGGGCTTAATAGCTGTTTATAGCTTGTCACAAGCTCTGAATGAAGTGTTTTTACGGTTCACTGTAGAGGTAAAGGGAATTAGAGTGGACGACAGGTGTTAGTTAGTCGGGGGAGGGGGGAAGCTTTTGAAGAGCAGAGCTGATTTTTTAAATATTGTCATATATTATAGGGAATTTGATTTTTTAAATGGTAAAGGGTCATCTTGTGATTGTGGTCTGTATAGGTCCAGTTTCGATTTTTTTTTGAATTTTTTAAAAAAGAAGTTTGACTTTAAATTTGTTCTTGTGCAATAAGTGCACAAAAGGTACGATAAATATATATGATGATAATTATGGTCAATTGTGATAAAATACATTGAAGTTACGCCATTAGTACCCACTAATGCTTCGCCTCAGCCCTGAAGTTTTCATGTTTGGGATTGTTGACTCAAAGATCAGAATAGAAAATAAAATTGTCTAGGGGGTTAGAAAAAAGGTTCCAAGGGGGCAGTCCTCTCCCATCCTGCCCCTCCCTCTAAATTAAACCCTGTCATTGTATGTGATTCTTGATCTAATAACAATAACTCAGTTTGATTAGTGTTCTGTTAAAAAAAATCTCCTCTTCTCAGATTATGACATTCCTTCAAAAAGGTAAAAAAGAAAATGTAACGAAGAATTTACAAAATAATGTAAACAACAGACATTTAATGATCCTTTACCTATTAATATAATGAACTCCAAATATAGCATTAAAGATTGGTCTTTATTAAAGATTGGTCTTCATTAATTAAGGGCCCTGTAAATCTCTGTTGTTACATTGGTCGTGTTTTTAAAACTAGTAATCCAAATTTAAATAAAATATTTTTTAAATTTTTTTAATAGTCAAACAGTTTTTACAGTCAAGCAGCCACCTACAAGAAGTTACTCAGTGTAACACCAGAACCAACCCATCATGGATGTTATTGTTTATTACTATAGTAAACACATGACATATAATATACATAGACACGTAAGGTAGTTACCTGGTTTTGCTGAAGGTTTGTGGTGTCAACTATTGTCACAAGAGTAAATCACAAGAGTAAAGTTCTGAGGAAAACAACTGCATCTGCTTGCTGTCAGCTCGGCTCGACTATTGCATGTGCACCAGCGTGTTTATGAGATTGACAACCCTTTACATGTTTGGCTGAAAATGGATCTAGAAACGGGTTATTTTTTTTGCACTGCATTGAACAGTTTGGAGTCTTCCAATAATAAAATAATGATGAGTGAGTGCACATATTCTATGAAGTTATGTATGCACAGATAAATGGTGCTGGATTAAGAGTCGTTGCAATGCATTGAACAGTTTGGCGTCTTCTAATAATATAATTATGACGAATGCACATTCTATAAAGTTATCTATGCACAGACAGATGGTGCTGGATTAAGACTCGTTGCAATAGTTCGGAGTCTTCTAATAATAAAATTATGACGAATGCACATTCTATAAAGTTATCTATGCACAGACAGATGGTGCTGGATTAAGAGTCGTTGCAATAGTTTGGAGTCTTCTAATAATAAAATGATGACGAATGCACATTCTATAAAGTTATCTATGCACAGACAGATGGTGCTGGATTAAGAGTCGTTGCAATAGTTTGGAGTCTTCTAATAATAAAATGATGACGAATGCACATTCTATAAAGTTATCTATGCACAGACAGATGGTGCTGGATTAAGAGTCGTTGCAATAGTTTGGAGTCTTCTAATAATAAAATGATGACGAATGCACATTCTATAAAGTTATCTATGCACAGATAGATGGTGCTGGATTAAGAGTCGTTGCAATGCATTGCACAGTTTGGGGTCTTGTGGGTAGTAAAATTGTGGTGAATGTCTACTGCAAGTTATGTGTGTGGGGGGTTAGTAATTACAAGAACCTGAAGACGAAAGTTCACATTTTAACGTTTTTTGGTTCTCTGTTTACTACCCTCCATGAAGAATCTTAGGCATGCTCGAAGTTGCCGAAGTGAGCTTTAGCCGAGATAACAAAACTTTCTTTTTTTGGTCGCCATTTTAAAATAGGGGTCAAACCAATAGAGGGGGTTCTACTGCAACCTCCAATACTGGAATATATACTTCGTGTTTAAAATATTCCTGTCAATATATTTTCGTAGGACTCGTGGTATGTGTCGTGGTATGTGAATTATTTTTTACTGATGCAACTGATCACGAGACAATATACGCAATTGACTTCTGAAGAGAAACCAGCGGAAGAGCTATGGATTAGATTTCTAGGCAGGGTTCCTTTCAGGATTTTTCATAAGGGGAGGCTATGTTTTTCAAGGGCAGGTCTTCCCCCCACCCCCATACCTCCCTGGGTTTCAGAGAGAAATAGCAGGCAGAGTAGCTGACCTAGTCAGTGATTAAACACCCACTCTAGAATAGAGAGAAATAGCAGGCAGAGTAGCTGACCTAGTCAGTGATTAAACACCCACTCTAGAATAGAGAGAAATAGCAGGCAGAGTAGCTGACCTAGTCAGTGATTAAACACCCACTCTAGAATAGAGAGAAATAGCAGGCAGAGTAGCTGACCTAGTCAGTGATTAAACACCCACTCTAGAATAGAGAGAAATAGCAGGCAGAGTAGCTGACCTAGTCAGTGATTCAACACCCACTCTAGAATAGAGAGAAATAGCAGGCAGAGTAGCTGACCTAGTCAGTGATTAAACACCCACTCTAGAATAGAGAGAAATAGCAGGCAGAGTAGCTGACCTAGTCAGTGATTAAACACCCACTCTAGAATAGAGAGAAATAGCAGGCAGAGTAGCTGACCTAGTCAGTGATTCAACACCCACTCTAGAATAGAGAGAAATACAGGTGACCCAGTGATTAAACACCCACTCTAGAATAGAGAGAAATAGCAGGCAGAGTAGCTCCTGGTCAGTGATTAACACCCACTGACTTGAAAAGGGTGAGTTAACCCTTTCAAGTGGGCGTTACAAGTTGTCTCCGGCAAAATGAACAGCTAACTCAGCATGGCTCAAATACATAGATGACATCACCAAGATCAATTCTGTATATAGAGCCAAAGGGTATTTCTTCCAGCACTCTTGACGTGGTTTAAGATCTTCACCGCCACAGCTTACAATGAAGTCAACCAGTCCATCAAAGTTGGTAAGGAGCGATATGTCGCCGAGCAAGATAGTGGGTCCATCGAAGGAGTGCCTTAATTGCTCTCCTATTTTTCAACTTTTCTTCCTCTTCTATTCTGCGGCTGTTGAATTAGAGCCCCCTCCCCCCCCCCCCTGCTCTGGAACCTGCTGGTTCATTTCACAAGACTGCACATGAACATCACCATGGGTGTGAGCTCACACTTTTTCAATTGCCTTTTCCCCATTTTTGAAAGGCTTCGTCATCCATGCAGTTCTCTGGAGATCTTCACTGTGCTCAAGCAAGGGGAACAGTTCTTCCCACTTCTTGTTGCACTTCTGATGCTCACAAGTGGCCGAGACTTAGAGCGCCACTTCACAGAATTAGCTGGAGAGTGAGAGGTACATTGCTTTTTAGGAGGTGCTAGCTACTGAGCAATCAGTCTCCGAGTTCTCTGATTCATCCTTAGAGTGACTAGCACTAGCAGAAGGAGGTGGCCCTGGGTTAGGAGGTGGCCCTGGGTTAGAAGGTGGCCCTGGGTTAGGAGGTGGCCCTGGGTTAGGAGGTGGCCCTGGGTTAGGAGGTGGCCCTGGGTTAGGAGGTGGCCCTGGGTTAGGAGGTGGCCCTGGCTTAGAAGAGCTTGGACCAAAATATCCACAAATATTCAAGCAAGTTATGGCCAATGAAAAAGATTATTTAGCCTCACACACACAAAATATGCAGTAGAGTTTGTACCAGCAATTGGCCAGTGGGTTCAGGAATCCCTTCTTGAGTGTATTCACGGAGCAAAGTTCTGCAGTTTAGTGGCCGACGAGTGTACAGACATTACTACAGTAGAGGAACTATCTTCTGTAGTTGGACTGAAAAGGGAGTGGCAGTAGAACACTTCATGGATATCATCCCTTCAAAGAAGACTGATGCCAAATACTCCGCTCTGTTGATGTCCTACAGTAGAAGAATATACCTCTCAGCTAGGCTTGTGGGCATGGGGTTTGGGGGCAGCAACTTCCTCCGGAAAGAAAAGTTCAGAGTTAACTAAGGAAGAATTCTCCTCACACACTGTCCTGCCACAGGCCTCAGCTTGCTTGTGTCCATAACTCTACCCCAGGAGGTAAGCATGTGTGCACAACTCTGACCACATGTATCCCACTATTCCCCTGAGTCACTGAAAGAGATTCAGCAAGTACTTGATATGCCTGAGATGCCTGAGATGAAGAAGAAGCCTTCAGACACCTGCTGGTTAGCACATGAACGGTGTGTAAAAGCAGAAGGCAAGCTACAGTGCCATAGTGGTCGCCCTTAACAACACACACTGCACAGCACATGAGCCAGAAGCTCTGGGGCTAGTGGTCACCCTTAACAACACACACTGCACAGCACATGAGCCAGAAGCTCTGGGGCTAGCTGAAGCCCCCTCCAAGCATTCCACTGTGGCAGCCATCTCTATGTTAGATTAGGCAGCCATCTTTATATTAGATTAGGCAGCCATCTTTATGTTAGATTAGGCAGCCATCTTTATGTTAGATTAGGCAGCCATCTTTATGTTAGATTAGGCAGCCATCTTTATGTTAGATTAGACCGCCATCTTTATGTTAGATTAGGCAGCCATCTTTATATTAGATTAGGCAGCCATCAGACAGCCATCTTTATGTTAGATTAGGCTTCACCTCAAGTAACTAAGTGGAGCAAAACCCTTCAAGGCTTTGATTTGACTGCAATATCAAGCCTGGTGGAGTCTGCTGCACACATACTTGAACTATGCAGCAACTCCTGCAGCAAACTGGCTCTTGCAGTTGTTGGATGTGAGCCCTTTTTTTTTTTTGTTGTTTTTGAGGATCTAGAGCAGCTACTGATGTCAAAGTTACGATTAAATGCTTCCAGGAAATAGTAACTCTTAATGACCTGACAAGCAACACCAGAAGCCATTTTGGCTCTTAAGATGTAGTGACATCCTTTGGCATCTTTGATTCTAGGAAGCTTCCAAAATTTGATTCTCCGGATTATGGAGAAGATTCTATCCCTATACTGGTTGGCCACTATGGGGAAGGCATGGTTGCTAAATCTGTGAAGGTGAAGAGTTCACAAAAAGCTTTGATTTCATCGGATGAAATCCGTGCGGAATGGAAAACTTACCGTAACTACATCACCAAACAGCCAAAAGAAGACCTACAGAAGCAGCCAACAGAACTCATTTCTAATGGAGTGCTAGTAACTGTTTCCTTATGAGCACGTTGTCAGGTATCTGCTTATGGATTCCTGTTGGGACTGCATCAGAAAGAATTTTCTTGGAAATGCAAGATTAGATTAGATTGATAAACCGGCTGGGGGAGTGCAGCCTCGCATCCCTAATGAAAATATTCCCAGCAGGAAAACTATCTGGTGATGATTTAGAAGCTATTATTGGTGTAGGGAATAGTATTTAAAAAAATCAATTTTTAAATATAGATGTAATCACATTGCCAGCATTTCAGTGCTGTTTCTCTAGACAGTAGTTTTCTTTTGATTGCTTGGACACTTATGGGGTGGCAAAAACAATTTCAGGTGCCGCCCCTTCTCCCCCGAAAGAAACCCTAGGCCATTCTTGAAAGAAATCCTAGGCCATTCTTGAAAGAAGCTATCGAGCTATGGAAACCAATTGTTCAGGGATTGTGAAAGAGAGCCATTGACTAAGAGATCACTACGCAGCAATAACTAGCAGTGGAGGGGAAAAAAGAGATCAATTTTGGATGCATAGCTAGGAATTGTCAAAGCTGTGTTCACTTCTCTGAACTTCACTTAGGAGACTAGAAGCTAGCTCTCTTCTCTGCCCTGCTTGGGTGTGTCTGCAAGAGTCATTAAAATTTCCCTTATTTTTTGTAGGTTGTAAAACTACGAAAATTTATCAACAATGAATTTTTCCCAGGTTACGCACGTGTATCCCTTTCAACTCTGAACCCATCTGAACCCGTACCAATTTGTACACAAATACTAGATTCTTAGGTAATGTCTAGAGAGCCGGAACCTGTTCCAGAAACTTGGGACTGGTTCCAGAATGTTGAGACTTGGTTCCAGTGTCGTGGGACTGGTTTCGGCATATCCTAGCCAGCACTGCCATCAAACTGCATCACCCTAGGCCTTGCCAAAGACCTTGAAGTGGGCGGCCATACATAATTATTGCTTGCCTTGGGTGGGATCTAGTTCTTGTTCTCTGGGAACAAGTGGTATTCAGTTGACTTGTGTAGCACTCGACTGATTCCTCCTTTTCCTACTCTCTTCCTCCCTATGACACACAGAGGCTACAATATTGGTGTGCGCTTAATAGAGGACTTCCTGGCCAGAACCCAACAGGGTAGATGCAACGATCTGGTAGCGACTGCCGATATCCTGGCAAAGGTTGGTGGTATGTGAGGTCCATAATTGTTTTGTGCAATTCTATGGGAGGAGTTACAAAAAATAATAAAAAAATAAAAAAGAATTTTAATTTGATGTGTTAGTGATGTACAACATTCGAGTACTTGGCGATGTCTTGTCTGTGCATTATGCCGGTACTGATGGACGAGAGTGTGTGGGATTCGAGGGAATTAAAATACCATAGGCACTATAAGGTCATGCCTTAGTGAGTTTGAAAGCC
This sequence comes from Cladorhizidae sp. MBARI D1340-BT2, assembly GCA_028752905.1. NCBI lineage: Eukaryota > Metazoa > Porifera > Demospongiae > Poecilosclerida > Cladorhizidae > Cladorhizidae sp. MBARI D1340-BT2. The sequence continues at coordinate 19,038,395 of JAQNBH010000017.1, forward strand.
TGTGTACTATTGATCATATCTGTACACAAGGAGCCATGCAACCTATCCTCTTGGGGCTTCTTTTTCAATTCAAAGGTGATGGTGAATTAAGGCTTGTCATCTTAGTCACCAGGCAGACATCCAGTCTCTTTGCTGCCCATCAGCAATTCCTTCTGTTCAGATTTCTAATTTGATGGTTGAATGTAATCTAATCGAGTCTAGTCACTTTTTCACCAAGCAATCAATCAGCCTTTTCGTTCATTCTCAGCACTTCCGGCTATTTAGAGTCGATGGTAAGAACTCATCTCGCTGCTGCACTGACTAGCAACGACCAACCACACCAGGCTTTCATACAGGACTAGTAGAGGTTGTGTGTGTGTGTGGGGGGGGGGGGGGAGGGGGGGGGTAGTGTGCCTGACAAGTGCAGTGAGTGAAACCTCCTCATCTGACTGCTTGGTACATAATGTAACTCATTTTCTGGCTACCAGGAAGTCGTTTTCGTGACTATTCATTTGGCTGGAAGCTGCAGAGAGAGAGAGAGAGCCAGGTTGTGGCTGGTGCAAGATGAGGGAGGCTACCATTACTCTGCATTTCCTGAAGGGTCTAGGGGCATGGGTGGGTTAATTTCTGTTACCCCCAACCCTGCCCCATGAAACCCTGCATATGAATGTTACTCTTAGTAACTCTGTGTTGATAATTGATTGGAGTAACCCATGATGCTGGAATCCATTGGGTCATACAGTTAATTTGGTATGAACATACACCCATAAGAAAGCTGGCAATAGCAGAACTAGATGGACCTGTATGAGTTCATAATACCTCCCAGAACAAAATGGTGGGGGGAGGTAGAGGGGAGGGGAGGAGAAGAGGCTAACAAAAATTACTTGGGAAAAAAATATGATGCCCCAGACCAGAGAATACTATGGAATGTGATAATGTCATTTATATATGGGGAGAAGGGTGGGGCATATGTGCGTAAAATTTAATAACTTGCTCTTTAGTCATTTCCAAGATGGTCAGACCCGATCCAAGGGTATATACACCTTCCTGGGGAGAAAACCACGTTGGAATTTTGTTTGTGCTTTGGCCGGATTCTTGGAGTGGTATGTGTTAATTTTGTTTATTAGCACTCTGTCTGTGGAATGCTTCTCCTAGTATGCTAAGCTTCTGCTGTGGGGCTTGGCATATTGTGACAGGTAGCAGTTACGGACTCCAGGGGGGGGGGGGGGAGGGTACATCAGGCATCGGTGCTTCATGGAACTTCACCAAATGTAGCTACGTGCCCTATTTGGCTGCAACCCTAGTTATAGCTAGTTATAGCTGCACCCTAGTTAAAGCTGCACCCTAATTATAGCTAGTTATAGCTGCACCCTAGTTAAAGCTGCACCCTGATTATAGCTAGTTATAGCTGCAGCCATAGTTATAGCTAGTTATAGCTGCAGCCCTAGTTATAGCTAGTTATAGCTGCACCCCTAGTAATAGCTAGTTATAGCTGCAGCCCTAGTTATAGCTAGTTATAGCTACACCCCTAGTAATAGCTAGTTATAAATTATAGCTGCACCCTAATTATAGCTAGTTATAGCTAGTTATAGCTGCACCCCTAGTAATAGCTAGTTATAGCTGCACCCTAGTTAAAGCTGCACCCTAATTATAGCTAGTTATAGCTGCACCCTAGTTAAAGCTGCACCCTGATTATAGCTAGTTATAGCTGCACCCTAGTTAAAGCTGCACCCTAATTATAGCTAGTTATAGCTGCACCCCTAGTTATAGCTGCACCCTGATTATAGCTAGTTATAGCTGCACCCTAGTTAAAGCTGCACCCTAATTATAGCTAGTTATAGCTGCACCCTAGTTAAAGCTGCACCCTAATTATAGCTAGTTATAGCTGCACCCCTAGTTATAGCAAGTTATAGCTGCACCCCTAGTTATAGCTAGTTATAGCTGCACCCCTAGTTATAGCTAGTTATAGCTACACCCCTAGTAATAGCTAGTTATAGCTGCACCCCTAGTAATAGCTAGTTATAGCTGCAGCACTAGTTATAGCTGCAGCACTAGTTATAGCTGCAGACTGCAGCACTAGTTATAGCTGCAGCACTAGTTATAGCTGCACCACTAGTTATAGCTGCACCACTAGTTATAGCTGCACCACTAGTTATAGCTGCAGCACTAGTTATAGCTGCAGCACTAGTTATAGCTGCAGCACTAGTTATAGCTGCACCACTAGTTATAGCTGCAGCACTAGTTATAGCTGCAGCACTAGTTATAGCTGCAGCACTAGTTATAGCTGCACCACTAGTTATAGCTGCACCATTAGTTATAGCTGCAGCACTAGTTATAGCTGCACCACTAGTTATAGCTGCAGCACTAGTTATAGCTGCAGCACTAGTTATAGCTACAGCACTAGTTATAGCTGCACCACTAGTTATAGCTGCACCACTAGTTATAGCTGCACTACTAGTTATAGCTGCAGCACTAGTTATAGCTGCACTACTAGTTATAGCTGCACTACTAGTTATAGCTGCAGCACTAGTTATAGCTGCACTACTAGTTATAGCTGCAGCACTAGTTATAGCTGCAGCACTAGTTATAGCTGCAGCACTAGTTATAGCTGCACCTAGTTATAGCTGCAGCACTAGTTATAGCTGCAGCACTAGTTATAGCTGCAGCACTAGTTATAGCTGCAGCACTAGTTATAGCTGCAGCACTAGTTATAGCTGCACCACTAGTTATAGCTGCAGCACTAGTTATAGCTGCACCACTAGTTATAGCTGCACCTAGTTATAGCTGCACCACTAGTTATAGCTGCACCACTAGTTATAGCTGTAGCACTAGTTATAGCTGCAGCACTAGTTATAGCTGCAGCACTAGTTATAGCTGCAGCACTAGTTATAGCTGCACCACTAGTTATAGCTGCACCACTAGTTATAGCTGCAGCACTAGTTATAGCTGCAGCACTAGTTATAGCTGCAGCACTAGTTATAGCTGCACCACTAGTTATAGCTGCAGCTATAACATGAATCTTCTAAAGAGAGTTAACTTGCAGTACTGAAACAAAGCTGACCAAACTGAAGATGGAGTGGCCATACTCAGTTCTGTCTTCTACTAGTTCTAGGTGGGAGTGGCCATACTCAGTTCTGCCTTCTACTAGTTCTAGGTGGGAGTGGCCATACTCAGTTCTGCCTTCTACTAGTTCTAGGTGGGAGTGGCCATACTCAGTTCTGTCTTCTACTAGTTCTAGGTGGGAGTGGCCACACTCAGTTCTGCCTTCTACTAGTTCTAGGTGGGAGTGGCCATACTCAGTTCTGTCTTCTACTAGTTCTAGGTGGGAGTGGCCATACTCAGTTCTGCCTTCTACTAGTTCTAGGTGGGAGTGGCCATACTCAGTTCTGTCTTCTACTAGTTCTAGGTGGGAGTGGCCATACTCAGTTCTGCCTTCTACTAGTTCTAGGTGGGAGTGGCCATACTCAGTTCTGCCTTCTACTAGTTCTAGGTGGGAGTGGCCATACTCAGTTCTGTCTTCTACTAGTTCTAGGTGGGAGTGGCCATACTCAGTTCTGCCTTCTACTAGTTCTAGGTGGGAGTGGCCATACTCAGTTCTGCCTTCTACTAGTTCTAGGTGGGGGTGGCCATACTCAGTTCTGCCTTCTACTAGTTCTAGGTGGGAGTGGCCATACTCAGTTCTGTCTTCTACTAGTTCTAGGTGGGAGTGGCCATACTCAGTTCTGCCTTCTACTAGTTCTAGGTGGGAGTGGCCATACTCAGTTCTGCCTTCTACTAGTTCTAGGTGGGAGTGGCCATACTCAGTTCTGCCTTCTACTAGTTCTAGGTGGGAGTGGCCATACTCAGTTCTGCCTTCTACTAGTTCTAGGTGGGAGTGGCCACACTCAGTTCTGCCTTCTACTAGTTCTAGGTGGGAGTGGCCATACTCAGTTCTGCCTTCTACTAGTTCTAGGTGGGAGTGGCCATACTCAGTTCTGCCTTCTACTAGTTCTAGGTGGGAGTGGCCATACTCAGTTCTGTCTTCTACTAGTTCTAGGTGGGAGTGGCCATACTCAGTTCTGCCTTCTACTAGTTCTAGGTGGGAGTGGCCATACTCAGTTCTGCCTTCTACTAGTTCTAGGTGGGAGTGGCCATACTCAGTTCTGTCTTCTACTAGTTCTAGGTGGGAGTGGCCATACTCAGTTCTGCCTTCTACTAGTTCTAGGTGGGAGTGGCCATACTCAGTTCTGCCTTCTACTAGTTCTAGGTGGGAGTGGCCATACTCAGTTCTGCCTTCTACTAGTTCTAGGTGGGAGTGGCCATACTCAGTTCTGTCTTCTACTAGTTCTAGGTGGGAGTGGCCATACTCAGTTCTGCCTTCTACTAGTTCTAGGTGGGAGTGGCCATACTCAGTTCTGCCTTCTACTAGTTCTAGGTGGGAGTGGCCATACTCAGTTCTGTCTTCTACTAGTTCTAGGTGGGAGTGGCCATACTCAGTTCTGCCTTCTACTAGTTCTAGGTGGGAGTGGCCATACTCAGTTCTGCCTTCTACTAGTTCTAGGTGGGAGTAGCCATACTCAGTTCTGCCTTCTACTAGTTCTAGGTGGGAGTGGCCATACTCAGTTCTGTCTTCTACTAGTTCTAGGTGGGAGTGGCCACACTCAGTTCTGTCTTCTACTAGTTCTAGGTGGGAGTGGCCATACTCAGTTCTGTCTTCTACTAGTTCTAGGTGGGAGTGGCCATACTCAGTTCTGCCTTCTACTAGTTCTAGGTGGGAGTGGCCATACTCAGTTCTGCCTTCTACTAGTTCTAGGTGGGAGTAGCCATACTCAGTTCTGCCTTCTACTAGTTCTAGGTGGGAGTGGCCATACTCAGTTCTGTCTTCTACTAGTTCTAGGTGGGAGTGGCCATACTCAGTTCTGCCTTCTACTAGTTCTAGGTGGGAGTGGCCATACTCAGTTCTGCCTTCTACTAGTTCTAGGTGGGAGTGGCCATACTCAGTTCTGTCTTCTACTAGTTCTAGGTGGGAGTGGCCATACTCAGTTCTGCCTTCTACTAGTTCTAGGTGGGAGTGGCCATACTCAGTTCTGCCTTCTACTAGTTCTAGGTGGGAGTGGCCATACTCAGTTCTGCCTTCTACTAGTTCTAGGTGGGAGTGGCCATACTCAGTTCTGTCTTCTACTAGTTCTAGGTGGGAGTGGCCATACTCAGTTCTGCCTTCTACTAGTTCTAGGTGGGAGTGGCCATACTCAGTTCTGCCTTCTACTAGTTCTAGGTGGGAGTGGCCATACTCAGTTCTGTCTTCTACTAGTTCTAGGTGGGAGTGGCCATACTCAGTTCTGCCTTCTACTAGTTCTAGGTGGGAGTGGCCATACTCAGTTCTGTCTTCTACTAGTTCTAGGTGGGAGTGGCCATACTCAGTTCTGCCTTCTACTAGTTCTAGGTGGGAGTGGCCATACTCAGTTCTGTCTTCTACTAGTTCTAGGTGGGAGTGGCCATACTCAGTTCTGTCTTCTACTAGTTCTAGGTGGGAGTGGCCACACTCAGTTCTGCCTTCTACTAGTTCTAGGTGGGAGTGGCCATACTCAGTTCTGCCTTCTACTAGTTCTAGGTGGGAGTGGCCATACTCAGTTCTGCCTTCTACTAGTTCTAGGTGGGAGTAGCCATACTCAGTTCTGTCTTCTACTAGTTCTAGGTGGGAGTGGCCATACTCAGTTCTGCCTTCTACTAGTTCTAGGTGGGAGTGGCCATACTCAGTTCTGTCTTCTACTAGTTCTAGGTGGGAGTGGCCATACTCAGTTCTGCCTTCTACTAGTTCTAGGTGGGAGTGGCCATACTCAGTTCTGTCTTCTACTAGTTCTAGGTGGGAGTGGCCATACTCAGTTCTGCCTTCTACTAGTTCTAGGTGGGAGTGGCCACACTCAGTTCTGCCTTCTACTAGTTCTAGGTGGGAGTGGCCATACTCAGTTCTGCCTTCTACTAGTTCTAGGTGGGAGTGGCCATACTCAGTTCTGTCTTCTACTAGTTCTAGGTGGGAGTGGCCATACTCAGTTCTGTCTTCTACTAGTTCTAGGTGGGAGTGGCCATACTCAGTTCTGCCTTCTACTAGTTCTAGGTGGGAGTGGCCATACTCAGTTCTGTCTTCTACTAGTTCTAGGTGGGAGTGGCCATACTCAGTTCTGCCTTCTACTAGTTCTAGGTGGGAGTGGCCATACTCAGTTCTGTCTTCTACTAGTTCTAGGTGGGAGTGGCCATACTCAGTTCTGCCTTCTACTAGTTCTAGGTGGGAGTGGCCATACTCAGTTCTGCCTTCTACTAGTTCTAGGTGGGAGTGGCCATACTCAGTTCTGCCTTCTACTAGTTCTAGGTGGGAGTGGCCACACTCAGTTCTGCCTTCTACTAGTTCTAGGTGGGAGTGGCCATACTCAGTTCTGCCTTCTACTAGTTCTAGGTGGGAGTGGCCATACTCAGTTCTGTCTTCTACTAGTTCTAGGTGGGAGTGGTCATACTCAGTTCTGCCTTCTACTAGTTCTAGGTGGGAGTGGCCATACTCAGTTCTGTCTTCTACTAGTTCTAGGTGGGAGTGGCCATACTCAGTTCTGCCTTCTACTAGTTCTAGGTGGGAGTGGCCATACTCAGTTCTGCCTTCTACTAGTTCTAGGTGGGAGTGGCCACACTCAGTTCTGTCTTCTACTAGTTCTAGGTGGGAGTGGCCATACTCAGTTCTGTCTTCTACTAGTTCTAGGTGGGAGTGGCCATACTCAGTTCTGCCTTCTACTAGTTCTAGGTGGGAGTGGCCATACTCAGTTCTGTCTTCTACTAGTTCTAGGTGGGAGTGGCCATACTCAGTTCTGTCTTCTACTAGTTCTAGGTGGGAGTGGCCATACTCAGTTCTGCCTTCTACTAGTTCTAGGTGGGAGTGGCCATACTCAGTTCTGTCTTCTACTAGTTCTAGGTGGGAGTGGCCATACTCAGTTCTGTCTTCTACTAGTTCTAGGTGGGAGTGGCCATACTCAGTTCTGCCTTCTACTAGTTCTAGGTGGGAGTGGCCATACTCAGTTCTGTCTTCTACTAGTTCTAGGTGGGAGTGGCCACACTCAGTTCTGTCTTCTACTAGTTCTAGGTGGGAGTGGCCATACTCAGTTCTGCCTTCTACTAGTTCTAGGTGGGAGTGGCCATACTCAGTTCTGTCTTCTACTAGTTCTAGGTGGGAGTGGCCATACTCAGTTCTGCCTTCTACTAGTTCTAGGTGGGAGTGGCCATACTCAGTTCTGTCTTCTACTAGTTCTAGGTGGGAGTGGCCATACTCAGTTCTGTCTTCTACTAGTTCTAGGTGGGAGTGGCCATACTCAGTTCTGCCTTCTACTAGTTCTAGGTGGGAGTGGCCATACTCAGTTCTGCCTTCTACTAGTTCTAGGTGGGAGTGGCCATACTCAGTTCTGCCTTCTACTAGTTCTAGGTGGGAGTGGCCATACTCAGTTCTGCCTTCTACTAGTTCTAGGTGGGAGTGGCCATACTCAGTTCTGCCTTCTACTAGTTCTAGGTGGGAGTGGCCATACTCAGTTCTGCCTTCTACTAGTTCTAGGTGGGAGTGGCCATACTCAGTTCTGCCTTCTACTAGTTCTAGGTGGGAGTGGCCATACTCAGTTCTGCCTTCTACTAGTTCTAGGTGGGAGTGGCCATACTCAGTTCTGCCTTCTACTAGTTCTAGGTGGGAGTGGCCATACTCAGTTCTGCCTTCTACTAGTTCTAGGTGGGAGTGGCCATACTCAGTTCTGCCTTCTACTAGTTCTAGGTGGGAGTGGCCATACTCAGTTCTGCCTTCTACTAGTTCTAGGTGGGAGTGGCCATACTCAGTTCTGTCTTCTACTAGTTCTAGGTGGGAGTGGCCATACTCAGTTCTGTCTTCTACTAGTTCTAGGTGGGAGTGGCCATACTCAGTTCTGCCTTCTACTAGTTCTAGGTGGGAGTGGCCATACTCAGTTCTGCCTTCTACTAGTTCTAGGTGGGAGTGGCCATACTCAGTTCTGCCTTCTACTAGTTCTAGGTGGGAGTGGCCATACTCAGTTCTGCCTTCTACTAGTTCTAGGTGGGAGTGGCCATACTCAGTTCTGCCTTCTACTAGTTCTAGGTGGGAGTGGCCATACTCAGTTCTGCCTTCTACTAGTTCTAGGTGGGAGTGGCCATACTCAGTTCTGTCTTCTACTAGTTCTAGGTGGGAGTGGTCATACTCAGTTCTGCCTTCTACTAGTTCTAGGTGGGAGTGGCCATACTCAGTTCTGTCTTCTACTAGTTCTAGGTGGGAGTGGCCATACTCAGTTCTGCCTTCTACTAGTTCTAGGTGGGAGTGGCCATACTCAGTTCTGTCTTCTACTAGTTCTAGGTGGGAGTGGCCATACTCAGTTCTGCCTTCTACTAGTTCTAGGTGGGAGTGGCCATACTCAGTTCTGCCTTCTACTAGTTCTAGGTGGGAGTGGCCATACTCAGTTCTGTCTTCTACTAGTTCTAGGTGGGAGTGGCCATACTCAGTTCTGCCTTCTACTAGTTCTAGGTGGGAGTGGCCATACTCAGTTCTGTCTTCTACTAGTTCTAGGTGCTAGGGATGTGTGCAGTGTTCTAGAGCGGCAAACGAGTTTATTTAAACTTGAATGTATAATTACCACCTTTAAGGTCTTCTGGAGTATGGTCTGTGGGTGTGGCTCTACTTGAAAGTGAAGTGGGAACCTCATAGTTGGCATAAATATGTTGGGGTATGTGGTAAAGGTGCTAGTGAGCAGGTATCCCTTTAATTACGCCATCATTCCTTTACTTCCCACCTGTCTATGTGTTTTTGCATAGTTGGCATTTCCCTCGGGGGCATATAATTTTGGGGAATAAAAATTTCAGTACTTTTTTGTGCTTTGATGATGATCCCGGCAGGCAATGGTATTCATAGTGTGTCTTGAACTCTAGTATACTTTAGCTTCAGTGCAGACATACGAAGACAAGGGTCCTTAGCTATGGAACACGTCAGATAACTCCTGCAGGAGCCAGAGACTAAGGAACGCCATGTATTGATGATTCTCCCCTACCAAAGTCACACTAGAGGGATTGATATTGTATCATGTCTGCCATGGTTGCAGTATACCTGAACACCTTCACCTGTAGTTATATCAATGGCTGCCATGGTTGCAGTATACCTGAACACCTTCACCTGTAGTTATAATAATGGCTGCCATGGTTGCAGTATACATGAACACCTTCACCTGTAGTTATATCAATGGCCTGCCATGGTTGCAGTATACCTGAACACCTTCACCTGTAGTTATATCAATGGCTGCCATGGTTGCAGTATACCTGAACACCTTCACCTGTAGTTATAATAATGGCTGCCATGGTTGCAGTATACATGAACACCTTCACCTGTAGTTATATCAATGGCCTGCCATGGTTGCAGTATACCTGAACACCTTCACCTGTAGTTATATCAATGGCCTGCCATGGTTGCAGTATACCTGAACACCTTCACCTGTAGTTATAATAATGGCTGCCATGGTTGCAGTATACCTGAACACCTTCACCTGTAGTTATAATAATGGCTGCCATGGTTGCAGTATACATGAACACCTTCACCTGTAGTTATATCAATGGCCTGCCATGGTTGCAACATACCTGAACACCTTCACCTGTAGTTATATCAATGGCTGCCATGGTTGCAGTATACCTGAACACCTTCACCTGTAGTTATATCAATGGCTGCCATGGTTGCAGTATACCTGAACACCTTCACTTGTAGTTATAATAATGGCTGCCATGGTTGCAGTATACCTGAACACCTTCACCTGTAGTTATATCAATGGCCTGCCATGGTTGCAGTATACCTGAACACCTTCACCTGTAGTTATATCAATGGCTGCCATGGTTGCAACATACCTGAACACCTTCACCTGTAGTTATATCAATGTCTGCCATGGTTGCAGTATACCTGAACACCTTCACCTGTAGTTTCTATGACAGTCATCTTCATTGGCAACATAGTCACAAGTAGCCAGATCCTGTACCAAATCATTATGATCAGTGCATTGTGGCAATTGGTAAAGTGTCTTGCTGCACGTGACTAGTAGCACTAGTTGGTTGCAGCGAATGGTGCGTCTAGATTGCCTGGGTTTTCTACCCCTGTGATGGAAGCAGGAGGAGATCTCTCCCCTATAGCCACTGTGCAGTGTACTTCTAGTAGCTTGGATCTTCTGCTACAGCCACATGAGATACACACTCTACATACTGCAGAACATCCTCTTCTTCACAGAAAGTTGAAGTTAACTTTGCAGCAGCTCTTGTTGTACTTGCAACAAAATCAACTACAATTTGTTAAAAAGCTGCTGTTGACACTCGGGAGCACAGGAAGCAGAGGTATTTTGCCATACAAGCCCTTCATCACCTAAACTACACTGCAACACTGAGCTGGTAACTCTGTCTCTCAGGTTGTATATACACTCAAGGCTAGGTCCCACCACTTTCTTACAAGACTAGCATTCTCTACTTGTGGGAGTGCAGACTAGCTTTTACCATTGCCATGGAGTTCCAGTATAGAGGGACTGCAAAGCCTTGGCCACCGGCCAGCTCATCTTGAGTGTTTGCGCTGCGCCTTTAGCATTGGAAATGCTATAAAAATAGTTGTTTGTTAAAATGAAGCCGTCACGATGTTAATAGCTCCCCCAGATCAGTTAATTGAATCATCTTTCCACCCCCCCTCTCTTTTATCCATTGTTATAGCACATCTTGCTTCTGAAATTTCCCCTCTAATTGAGTGCAAATGTTGGTTATGAATGGCGCAAGGTCAACAAATATCCCCATAGGACTACTTATTGTATTACTCATTCTGTCAGTACTATAATTTAGTCGAAAATAGCCCACCCATTCCCAGAACCCCATACAATCCTCAATGTTAATATGGCACGAGCATTATATCTGGCGGAGATCTCTGGCTAAGTGATTAATAGCTGTAGGTATGGTGTTCCATTACCACTGTTGGCACACTGGCTCCAGGCATAACAAAGACATCAAGGCAAGATCAGAACTCTCAACACAGGATCTACTGCAGATGCAGGGATTGTGTTTCGGTGGGCTTATCGGATGGATCCAAGGAGCGTGTGGTCTTCACACAGACCAGTGTGGTCTTCACACAGATGACGTGTGGTTTTCACATAGATCATGTGTTGTCTTCACACAGATCACAGTACTGTCACAGATCTTGCAAACCCATCCTAATTGTCACCAATCTCCTTCACCATCGACGCATCCCACTCTCCAGAAACACAGTACGCTTCATAACTTTTTTTTGAGGGTGGGGATGGTGGCTGGCACTCCCTTGAGCGAGGGAGAGTGTGCACATGAATATGGATGCATACCCTCCACTACCCCATGATAGCAGATGGGGACAGTTTTTGCAAAAAAATATGATGTTTTTCAGTTATTGCCTTCTCAAGGTACAGTACATTCCTAATTTGCTTTCCTGTAAGACTGTCTCGAGTTGCACGCCTCATTCACTCAGTGGCACTTTTTCTACCAGTCGCTTCACTCGCTTTCGAAGATCCTATGCAACGTCCCAAAGCTGTTTTTGCGCACCTGCCTCCATCCCTGCCCCTAATGCTCGTGCTACACAAGTCTACTTGCTCTCTGAGAATCCTTGAGCAGTAAGCAACGCCTCCATCCCTGCCCCTAATGCCTAATGCTCGTGCTGCATACACTGCTCCACAAGTCTACTTGCTCTCTGAGAATCCTTGAGCAGTAAGCAATGCCTCCATCCCTGCCCCTAATGCTCGTGCTGCATACACTGCTCCACAAGTCTACTTGCTCTCTGAGAATCCTTGAGCAGTAAGCAACAGCCTCCATCCCTGCCCCTAATGCTCGTGCTGCATGCACTGCTCCACAAGTCTACCTGCTCTCTGAGAATCCTTGAGCAGTAAGCAACAGCCTCCATCCCTGCCCCAAATGCTCGTGCTGCATACACTGCTCCACAAGTCTACTTGCTCTCGGAGAATCCTTGAGCAGTAAGCAACAGCCTCCAATTGAAAACGAAGTCCCAACATCAAACGGCTGTACCTAGTTGGTGGAGAAGTTCGTAATGATGGATGCTGGTAAATATAAAGTTGTGCTGCTAGATAAGGGACTAAGATGGCTGCTTCATCTCATCACACCTGACAAAGGTTTAATGATCAAATTGTGAATGCAGCCATAACCCCGAACTGCAAAAAAGTGCAAGCCTCTCTACCTGACCTGCAGTTATGACTGCAGAAGGTGGTTTAAACATATGGCATCAGTAACCTCATAGTTGAAGGGGGAAACCCTTTGCATTAGAATTTAAACTTTTTGGTACTGAATCAGAGCCTTGTATGTGAGATAGAAAGCGAGGTGAATAATAAATATACATATTTTAATTTTGTGTGTGCACGCCATCTTAAAAGATGATGTGTTCTGCAGTCAGCGTGTACAACATCGCATTTCATTATTGTGCAGGCTTTAAAGCATCAAGGGGAGTTAAAACAGAACTATTGGAGAGAGAATTGAGAGAATCTTTATCTTCAACCAGAAAGAAATTATACAGAATTCCATTTGTTGCTTAGAGGAGGGGGGAGGGGCGAGGGGGCTTCTGCAGAAGGAGCGATGAGGAAGTTGCAAAGTTAATTAAGAGGAAGGAAGAGATTATTTTGTGCCGGAGACCTAACATCCCAAAATACAGGGCTCTGTTTTGTGCCAGGAGTGATTGTGTCCACACTTTGTGTTGCCGTAAAGCAGTAAGATTATTCCCCCGAGCAGTACGTGAAGTCGGTGTTTGAGGACCTCTCCAAAACTCAACTGCTGGAGAAGTGCATCGATGGCACAGCCCTGGTATTCATGCCTTATTTGCTGGAGTGCAGGTCGCACCAGAGTAAGAGTTGCTTCCCAATAGTTTTCAATCTCTACAATTATTTTATAACTGGTGGAGCATGTCCCACAGTGAGTAGAGCATCCATCTTCCGGCAGCCAGGAGCTAGAGTAAGCTCTGACCTTGACTCGATGTGAACTGTCTGATCTTGATAGCATTGACAACTCCATCTCCTTCTGTCTCCAGTCCCGTCAAGCTTGCTTTTTGCTTGCTCTGCACTTCCTTTCAGCTTTTTTGTTCCCACGGATTCAACAACTTTAAGCTCATATCCTTACAGACATTTCACACACACACACACACACACACACACACACACACACACACACAAAAAAAAAAAGAGAGAGATAGAGAGCATTGCATCTAACTGCAGTACGAGGTCACATCTCGCCCAGTGATTCATTTTATCAGTGCAACTTAATGCCTGCTACATGACATGTTCTGTAAGTAAGTTGCACACCTGATATGCAGAGGAAGCTTTGCAGCTGCTACTGCCCCCTCTGCTCCAGCAAATGCGGTGACTGGATACTGCAGCAACTTTGCTGACCTAATCATGGGCTATCTATTCACTGCATTTCAGTGATGGCTATTCATGAGGAAGCTTTGCAGCTGCTACTGCCCCCTCTGCTTACTGCCCCCTCTGCTCCAGCAAATGCGGTGACTGGATACTGCAGCAACTTTGCTGACCTAATCAGCTATCTATTCACTGCATTTCAGTGATGGCTATTCATTTTTTAAATGATGATAGACTCTATGCGGTGATAAATATTATTATCATGTAGCTATCTACTCCACTCATAGAGAATAGTACAAATAGAACTACTGTGATATTTTACCATATCGCGTACTTGTTATTACCTACTTGTTATTACCTACCCGATATGCGCATGCTCAGTAAAGGTTTGCGCATCCTCAGTCCCATGATAAATACATTATTGAATTGATACGGTGAAATATCACTCATCTGATTGGCCGGTATTTTCACTCGTGCCTGCGGCACTCGTGGAAATACTAGCCACAGACTCGTGATATTTCCCCGTATCAATGTAATAATGTATATATATCACTTTTTACCAGATAGCTACACAAAAGCGCACACACGCACACAATCCTTGCATCTGAAATATATACCGTCTCTAAGGCATCAGGGATGGCCGAGCCAATTTTTAATGGGGGTTGGTTTGAGGTCAAAACTTCAGGAAATGAGTGCATGTGTAAGCTGTTAAAAGAAGTTGGGGCTGGGGTAACGTTCCCCCTCCCCTCCCTCCCCTGCGGAGCCGCCCCTATTCATCCTGGGTACACAGGGTTCTCGCACCATCTCCCCTCTTTGAGGCCCTCACTTGCCTCCTTGCCACCTACTAGTCCCTCTCAGGAAGACTGGCTCTGGGCACCAGTGTGGTGTGGAGCACATGCAGTGTTTCACTGTTAATTCTGGCAGTTCATATCTACTGACCATTTGATGACTATTTGATGCCATTTTCTCGTCGCCCTTGGGCAACCTATTCTTTTTATAAAGCAAAATTCAAAATGGCTGCCATGAAAACCGAAGATTGGCAATGACTCTGTGAAAACTTGAGATAGAGACGTATGCACTTTCTGTGCCAGGTCATGCATCTTCTTGGTCAAGGAACCATTTAAAATGCACAGAAAACCTGTGTATATATATATATATATATATTACTCTTGTCATTTAGATTTATATACAGACTGAATTCGATGCAATGCTTTGAAAAGATTTTAAGTGAATTCCGTTTGTGGAAGGAATCATGGTCAATGAATCCCAAGCCATTGACTAGACCTTTCCTCCTCCTGGCAGATATTCATAGACACTTGAACGATTTAGTCAGACTAGAACAAAATGGATGTTTGTTGAGGTACATATTGTGTACTTGGGTAAATGTCAAACCTTTTACTCCCTTATTCCACTAATAGAGTTATGAACCAAATTAAGTCTTCATTCATGTATCCAATTATTAGGCGTATCAGTCGTCGTGTTCATCATTGCCATCAAGGTCATTTGCAGGTTCAGATTTGCTTTCATCATTTTGACATTTCTTGCGTTGCATGACAGTCACCGAACACAGGAGCACGATGGTCTTGTGGTAGCACAACTGCAGCTTGAATAAGGTCATGCTGAGCTGCACCCATACCTCATCAATTTCAGACCATCCAGTGGAGTTGATGAAACATCTGGGGGGAGGGGAGGGGGGGGGGGGGGGGGGGGGGGAGAGAGGCACAAGAAGAAGGATGTTAGAGGCTTGATCACGAGACCATCTGTGATGTGAAGGCTCGAATAGGTGGGGCAGTGTCTAAGGCAGGCCGCCACGTTGCAGCTTGATAGTGGACTCTGTAAACATGTTGCTCAAAAGCATCAGCAGTTGCTGGCCGGAATTTAAATCCTGAAGCTGAGGTTAGGCTTTGATTGGCCATCTTAGACAACATACATCAGCATGAGCTGCCGACATGTCTTGTCTCTCCTGATCCATGGCAAGAGCATAAAAAGGAACAGCTTCTTACTAAGCACGTGCTATCTCTGCTAAGCACGTGCTATCTCTGCTAAGCACGTGCTATCTATTCTAAGCATGTGCTATATCTACTAAGCACGTGCTATCTATTCTAAGCACGTGCTATCTCTACTAAGCACGTGCTATCTGCTAAGCACGTGCTTTCTATTCTAAGCACGCACGTGCTAAGCACATGGCTATCTCTGCTAAGCACGTGCTATCTCTACTAAGTACGTCTCTGCATTGAGATCAGCAGCAAGCTCAGCTTGTTCCCTCTCATGGCAGATGTCCACAGCTTCACCTTTCCCTGTCCCAAGTAAACATGCCGCTGTGTGACAGCCAGATGAGACACCTGCTGCGAGCCCAAATATATCCTGAGCGATTCCTTGCCATCACCGTGAGGTCAAATGGTGGCCTTCCATAACAGATCCAACCATGACAACCCTACACGCTAGCTTCTCCACAGCAAATAAGTGGAGAATCACAAAGACATCTGTGCTCTCGGAAACAACCTGCATGTTTTGAACTTTGAACTCCTGGGACACAACCTCGGCCTCTGTGTATGTATGTGGTGTTGTGTGAGTGTTGGCCGGAGCCTGCCCCTCACAACCTTGCAATAGCTCAGCGTGCTCTTTGATGGAAGTGTGGATGATACTGATGAGCTGAGTTGAGTTTTGTTTTTAGAATCACCTTCTTGGATGGGTGTGGTATATTTTGGCTCAGTGAGTGTCGCCAGAGCCTTCCTTTGCTCGATGCGTATCATGTGATATCTGTTGAAGATCAGGCACATGTGCTGGGAGTCACCTGTTTACATTGTTCTCCTACTCCACATAGACATGTAGGTTCAAGATCCTCAGCTTCCCCACTTGGACAGCCATTGGATCATCTACAACACAGCACAGCCATCAGCAATGATCCTCAGCTGGCCCACTTGGACGGCCATTGGATCACCTACAACACAGCACAGCCATCAGCAATGCATCAGCTGCCCCACTGGATGGGACTCTCAACTTCCCCACTGGACAGCCATTGGATCAACCGCAGCACAGCTCAGCATCAGCAAGAACTGCATCTGGCCCAGGGCACTTCCCATACTCCAACCTGTAGTTTGTTCTTCAGAAATCCTCACATCTCCTTTCCCCTCAGACACAAAGGATGTGACAGTGCAGCTAGTAGTTCAGACTTCAATAGGTTGCAGGGGTGTATTTAGGGGGGGGCGGGGGGGGGGGCATTCGCCCCCCCTTGTATCATTCTCGCCCCCCCCCCCCCTTGAAATTAGAGATTTTTTTAAAAATAATGTCAAGAAAGGTGTAATACAAGAAAGGTGTAATAAGCTTATGATATCAGTTTCAAATGATAGGAATGTCAAACTGAGGTTCTTCTTGGTTTTCTCTGCCATACGTCCACAATCTCTTCAAGGTCGCTCTCAGAGAGTACTTCTGGTGCCTCTATAGCAATCCTCATAAGGTGAGAAAGGCTGCAGTCACTTAGAGAATTACGCAAACGAGTCTTGATCATCTTCATCTGTGAGAAGCTTCTCTCCACAGAAGCAGTAGAAACTGGAATCGATAAGCAGATGGAGGCAATCTTGTGCAAATTGGGAAACATGGCCTTGAGCATGTCGTTTGAAACAAGTTCTTTCAGCTGTGATGCAGTAGTATCCCGTGGTTGCTTGACTAACAGCTGGCGGAATGTTTTCCACTCTGTAAGTATTTCAGTGGAAATCATGGCTGTCTTCACTGTTTCTTCTCCATCCAATGTTTCTGCATCTCTATCTTCTCCGTAGTGAGCAATCAGTTTCTCAACAGACGTGTCTCCATAAGTGGGAAAAGATACTGAATCTGGTTTTGGAACTTTCCGTGGATCGAATATAGACAATGCTGATACAACAGCGTTGGATGAAGAAAATCGGCTTGTTATGTTGGCCTTTAAATCAGCAACAAAAGGCTTACCAACAACATTCTGGAACGAAAGTATTTTATCAGCGTCAATAGACACCTTTGTAGATGACTTCAAGTCTTCAACGTTTTCAAGAAGCTCCAACACCCAGTTCGCTCCAGGCAAAACTGCATCATCCAAGGATTTAACAGTAGCATCAACAAGGAATGATATCAACGAGAGGTCAAGCTGCTCTGCCTGAAGTGCTTTGCTGAGCTTGGCTACTTGTGGTAGAGTGAAATCAAGCAAATATATAGCTGCAATCGTAGACAATTTGCAGAGGGCACCATGGATTCCAAGAGCTTCTGGCTCGTGGGACGTCTCGTAGATGTTCCCAATGGTGATTACAATTGCAGAATAACTTGCTTTGACAGCTTTGACACACCTTTCATGTGCCAGCCAGCGTGTGTCAGATGGCTTGATCACTTTCATTTCTGGAAGTTCAAGAACGTGCTGTACCTCCTTCAGACACTCTGCTCGCTTGGGGGAATTGCGAAAATGCTTCCAAAGAGTAGTCAATGTTCTGTAAACATGAGCAATTCCAGGAGTTTTATTGGCAGCTTGCACACAAGCCAACTGCAGTAAGTGACAGTGGCAGTGTATAAACAGAGCGTGAGGAGTATGTTTCTTGATACGTGCCTGAACCCCGGTCTTTCGTCCAGAAAAAGTTGCAGCTCCATCAAATCCCAATCCAACTATTCTTCCGACTTGTAGACCTTTCTTCTTTAAACAATCGATGAGATTAGAATAGATGGTCTCTGCATCAGCCTTCTTCAATGGAATAAGCTCCAGAAAGCACTCTACTGGTACACCATCTTCCTCCCAGCGGCAAAACACAGACAATTCTTCTACGTTGGTGACATCTGTGCACTCATCTGCCATGAGGCTGTACATAGGTGCCTTTTGAAGTCGCTTCAGAATCGACTCCTCCACCCATGTCCCCAATGATTCGATGAATTCAACCACAGCCACTCTTGATGTGTACACAGCATTTCTTGGTGCAGTTTCTAAGAATTGCTTCAAATGTTGGCTGCCACATCGAACCACCACGTCAACCAGCTTCTCAAATTTTGTCGAATGTGCAACTTGTTCTTTCGTAAGAAAATGAGTGAGTAGGATCAGGCACTTCACTGCAGCTCTGTTCTGAGCTCTTTTGCGAGCTAAAACATTCTGGAGTTGCTGTACAACTGTTCCACCTTTGGCTGCTCCTTTAGCTGCAAAAAGAGCTTGAGTTGCATGGATATGGAAGTCACTTCTCGCATGAGCTTTCATTTTTTCAACAGCTTTCTTCCAATTTCTGCAAGGTTGTGTGACCCACACTCCTCCAGTACGCTGCAGACCAGATTGCTTGCAAACCTTGCAAAAGGCACCATCGCTATCCTCGTCATAATAGAGCCAACTGAAATCTTTCTCCCAGCTCTTCGAGTATTTTCTCTTCGTGGATACAGAAGAGCGGTGTTTGTTTTGCTTGCTTTTCTTTGAAGGTGGAGGACTAAGGCTAGGACTAGATGCCTCGACATGCTCAGAGCTATCTGTTCTGCTATCTTCGCTATCGCTGCTATTAGCATGAGAAGAGGCTTGAGAAGTACTTGCAAAGTATGAGCGAATATCCATATTAATATGAAGAGAAATCAGCTAGTAAGGTTTCTTTTATAGAGACTTTAAGACCATGACATAATGGACTGAGTTAAAAATACTGAGAGAGAGTGGGAAAGAAGGAGGGAACTGAAGAAGTGACAAACCTACAAAGGAGAACACGTGGTGGTGTGTGATGACTTTAAGACCATGACATAATGGACTGAGTTATAGGAGGGAACTGAAGAAGTGACAAACCTACAAAGGAGAACACGTGGTGGCGTGTGATGACATCATGTCTAAGATTAGACTTGAAGACCATGACATAATGGACTTGAGTTAAAAATACTGAGAGAGAGGGAGTGGGAAAGAAGGAGAAACAAAAGAAAGGAGAAACAAAAGAAGTGACAAACCTACAAAGGAGAGCACGTGGTGGTGTGTGATGTCATCGTGTCATGACACATGCTCTCCTTTTTCCAAGCAGCTACAATATCATGAGAAATATATACAGTCTAGCCATAGTTCGGTATAGCATAATGCCATTGGTAGTCAGTCAAAATAGCTATCCTCAGACATTGTAAAAGCAAAAAAAAATATGGGGGAATCTTCCCCCCAGACCCCCCTTTTACGACTTATAAACATGTTAAGAAAATATTAACAAAAATTAGGGCACCAAGTGACCAACCATTTCCACCCCCCCCCCCCCCCCCCCCCCCTAGAGAACTAGAGAAAAATTGTGTATGAAACCTGTTGTCCATGATTTTGTAAGAAAATGCATGGAATGCAACATAATTCGATTTCACAAAAGCCCACCTCCATTATACGAGTGACAAGTGACTATATCTAATCTATATATGCTGATTGCCGTAGCATGCAACTTCAGCAAATATTTAAGATGGAATGTTGTACTAAAGATTTTAGAAAAAGTGCATGCCATCATAAGTAGCAGCTATATATACAGTTAGTACTGCAAAAATACCTGTGGGTAAAACACTTTCGTACTCCACGCGGAAGCCCAGGGTGCACGTCCCCTTTCCGCACCATCCAGGCTCTCCGCCCCCCCTTATCTCAAGTTCGCCCCCCCTTGGCAAAATTTCTGTATACAACCCTGGGTTGGTACCTCGCACTTTCTGGTCCCAGGACCCCATAGTATGTAAGTCTGATGTCCCTAACACTTGCTGGACAACTTGTTCATGCCTTAGGGACACTGCTATTGTTGCGACTTGTGCTGCAAACTTCCATCTGCTTGACCTCCGTGCAACAGATGTGTCAACACATGCTCACCAGCCCATTGGGATGGTTCTCAGGCTGAAGAGGGTCCACACATGTGTTCAACCTCCCTCATAGGTTCTCAGGCTGAAGAGGGTGTTCAACCTCCCTCATAGGTTCTCAGGCTGAAGAGGGTTCACACATGTGTTCAACCTCCCTCATAGGTTCTCAGGCTGAAGAGGGTTCACACATGTGTTCAACCTCCCTCATAGGTTCTCAGGCTGAAGAGGGTTCATACATGTGTTCAACCTCCCTCATAGGTTCTCAGGCTGAAGAGGGTTCACACATGTGTTCAACCTCCCTCATAGGTTCTCAGGCTGAAGAGGGTTCACACATGTGTTCAACCTCCCTCATAGGTTCTCAGGCTGAAGAGGGTCCACACATGTGTTCAACCTCCCTCATAGGTTCTCAGGCTGAAGAGGGTTCACACATGTGTTCAACCTCCCTCATAGGTTCTCAGGCTGAAGAGGGTTCACACATGTGTTCAACCTCCCTCATAGGTTCTCAGGCTGAAGAGGGTTCACACATGTGTTCAACCCCCCTCATAGGTTCTCAGGCTGAAGAGGGTTCACACATGTGTTCAACCTCCCTCACAGGTTCTCTCCATCAACTGGAACTTGTTCCCGTGCAAGCATCTGCTCCCTATGGACTACAAGCGATGGCTGATCGTCATCGTCCTGCATTTCAGAAACGTTTTTACAAGCTGTGTGGATCTGGTGTCCATCTTTATGGGGAGAATGGTTTCGCTTGATTCCTAAAAATGCCCCCACGGAGGTGTCCATACCTTATGTAAGAGTTGATTAAATACATCAGACCACGTTCCATTCCAAATGCCACGTCGATGCCTCACAGTATCGAGACCTGGCAGTTTCTCCATCGAGGGGAGGTAGTCCAAGCAGTAACTTGAACCAGTAAAAACCAGCGGACACCTTATATGTGTATACAAATGATAAACGCCGGAGATAGTGATGGTGGAATAGGTTAGCATAACTGCAAGTAGTAAGTGGAACACATTGGAATGGACAACAGACAAGTGAGACCTGCAGCAAAGAGATGTGCATCGTTTGCTGGATGGGCCACATACACAGCGGCCAGTCACTCTCCTTTCAGATCTGACAAACATCATTGTGAGGTTATCTATCTACCCAGAGTTTTGCCGTTTGACTTTTGGCGGGAGTCTCAAATCAGAGTTTCATGCCCAATATATATCAAAGATGATCCCTGATACTAGTTCTTTAGTGACCAGATGTAGTGCCTGAATGTTCCAGGCCTAGTTTCCCCTTGCTTCCCACCAAATGCTGCCTGTAAAATTTTCCGCAGTCCAATGTCTGCCATCAAGGTACCGACTGCTCCTGCAAGGTTCACAGAGTAGGCCTGCCACCCAGTCTTGGTATGAAGTTCTGAAACACAATCTGGATACACCCAAGTCATCTTTACAGAGTTGCGGGTTCTGCAGGAGCCATGTCTAGCTGGGGGGACATAATGTGTGCCCTTGTTTGCATGAGTGTCTAGTATTGTAGCCTTTGGATTCCGGCACTTCCTGTGTGGATTTGGGGAGCATGAAGTCATCATCTTTGGCTCTAGATTCTGCAACATGCTGTATCTTTAGAGGAAGAGGAGATTTGGCTCATCAGCTGGCATTTCTGGTTGTAGTGCACCTCTGTGTCTATGAATAGGCACATCAGGCTAGACATCTTCCAGCGTTTCATCTTTTTCTTTATCCTCTTGGCATCGTTGTGATGCCAAAGCTGTCTGCTTGTGTTGCACTTGAGCGAGAAGAATTTCCATTTGAAGCATGTGGTGGACTGGAGGATGATATAGTCACATTAAAATTATCAGCGACACTGCACTCACCAGTTACCATGTTCTGTGCTTGTTAGCAGCGACACTCTGCACTGACCAGTGCCATGTTCTGTGCTTGTTAGCAGCGACACTCTGCACTGACCAGTGCCATGTTCTGTACTTGTTAGCAGCGACACTCTGCACTCACCAGCACCATGTTCTGTACTTGTTAGCAGTGACACTCTGCACTCACCAGTGCCATGTTCTGGGCTGCTAGCAGCGACACTCTGCACTCACCAGCACCATGTTCTGTACTTGTTAGCAGCGACACTCTGCACTCACCAGTGCCATGTTCTGGGCTGCTAGCAGCGACACTCTGCACTCACCAGTGCCATGTTCTGTACTTGTTAGCAGCGACACTCTGCACTCACCAGCACCATGTTCTGGGCTGCTAGCAGCGACACTCTGCACTCACCAGTGCCATGTTCTGTACTTGTTAGCAGCGACACTCTGCACTCACCAGTGCCATGTTCTGGGCTGCTAGCAGCGACACTCTGCACTCACCAGTACCATGTTCTGTACTTGTTAGCAGCGACACTCTGCACTGACCAGTGCCATGTTCTGTACTTGTTAGCAGTGACACTCTGCACTCACCAGTGCCATGTTCTGTACTTGTTAGCAGCGACACTCTGCACTCACCAGCACCATGTTCTGTACTTGTTAGCAGCGACACTCTGCACTCACCAGCACCATGTTCTGTACTTGTTAGCAGCGACACTCTGCACTCACCAGCACCATGTTCTGTACTTGTTAGCAGCGACACTCTGCACTGACCAGTACCATGTTCTGTGCTGCTAGCAGTGACACTCTGCACTCACCAGTACCATGTTCTGTACTTGTTAGCAGCGACACTCTGCACTCACCAGTGCCATGTTCTGTGCTGCTAGCAGCGACACTCTGCACTCACCAGTGCCATGTTCTGTACTTGTTAGCAGCGACACTCTGCACTGACCAGCACCATGTTCTGTACTTGTTAGCAGCGACACTCTGCACTCACCAGTGCCATGTTCTGGGCTGCTAGCAGTGGCACTCTGCACTCACCAGTGCCATGTTCTGTACTTGTTAGCAGCGACACTCTGCACTGACCAGTACCATGTTCTGTACTTGTTAGCAGCGACACTCTGCACTCACCAGCACCATGTTCTGTACTTGTTAGCAGCGACACTCTGCACTCACCAGTGCCATGTTCTGGGCTGCTAGCAGTGGCACTCTGCACTCACCAGTGCCATGTTCTGTACTTGTTAGCAGCGACACTCTGCACTGACCAGTGCCATGTTCTGGGCTGCTAGCAGCGACACTCTGCACTGACACAAGATGTGACACAGAAGTCGTGGAATTGTTCAATCCCTGACCTCTTCTTACCAGGAAGTGATGTTGGTATTTGCAAGCCATACTAGTAACGACATTTTCCGCCATACCTGCTGGCAGTGAAGAGTCAAGCTTTGGTGATGTCAGGCATGTTGAACTCAGCAGTGCTGGACTAGTAACTTCATCTGGTTCTGTTTTGAATTTGTAATGCTTCAGTTTTCTTTGTACTCGATGGTGATCTGTTTTGCTCGTTTCTCAATTTCTACTTCATCGTCGTCCCCTTCATTTGCCACTCGTTTATGAACACGGGAAGCTTTTGAATACGAGGGTACTGCAACCCCTGCTAGGATAGGAAGGTCTTGTCCGATGTACTGAGCAAAACTTTCGATCAGTTTTACCTGTGTGTCAACCTGTGTATGATGCGTAGAGAGTGTGCACTTCTATAGAGTTCCATTGCCTGTTAGGTCTTCGGTCAGACACTCATCACACGTGCAGCTGCTTTATCTTGAGATATTCCGATTAAAAAAAAAATATATATATATATATATATTTTTTACAGCAGATTGAATGCATAGAAGAACTTGTGGGTCATGGAGGACATGCAGTGTTGATGGTGTGTGTATTGAGCATCTGCAGCACGTTAGCGAGCCACTGACTGCTCCAGAAGTCCACTGCCGAACTTGCTCCTCGTCATTTCGCAAATCACACGCACAGGGAATCACACCTTAGAAGGTGTTTTGACAGTGCCCATGATCCAGTGCTTCTACATTGAACCAGATGGTGCCAACCTCGGAGGGAGTTTTGAATCTGGCTTGGTGGAGTGATGTTCTCCACAAATCAAATCTTGTTCTTGGAAATTAAAGGTGCCAATGCGTGACTGATGAGTTTCTTTGAGAACGGGTCCTTCTGCTGGTTTGCTGTGATGTGCAGGAAACACTATGTGAGCGTCTTTGGTGTGTGAGTAGGTGGGGACACAATTCCTGTGTAGGTCAAGTATTACCTAGCACTATCTCTAGGTCGACATCGTCACCCCTGCGTTGACAAGCTTCTAAAATGCTACGCAGTGTTTTGGGGTCCAGCAGCTTTGAGCATATTATTGGTACCATGTTTTATCGAGTTTTGAAACTAAACTGCTGAGCTGTTTTTCTGTGACTGGGATGCCTCATCTTGTTGCACCTAGAAGTGGATGGATGATGTGCATGTTGACCCAACATCAGCATAGATGTGTCGAGAAGCAAGATGCGTCTTTAATTAGAAGTATATATACCAAAGTTGAAAAGGAAGAAAATAAGGTGTGGAGGCAGAATTGAAATGACATACGTAGATTGACACGAATCTCTTAATGTAATGACGCCTATTCATTGCCAAGATCACTTCTATCAATAATCAATTATTCTGTGGTCAATTTTTTCCCAGGCAGAAAACGCCATGCGCACTATAACAGAGTGGAGGTACAGGGTTTTCTGTGATTCCTTGACCAAGAAGATGTTCAAATTGGCATCGAAATTTAGTCTCTACTGTATGTCAAGTTTTCACTGAGGCACAGGGACTTTCTCGATAATCAACTTAAATTCACTCACTCGATGTTTCGGCTAGCCTTCATCAGTGGTTAGATGCTCTAGCCTTCATCAGTGGCTAGATGCTCTAGCCTTCATCAGTGGCTAGATGCTCTAGCCTTCATCAGTGGCTAGATGCTCTAGCCTTCATCAGTGGCTAGATGCTCTAGCCTTCATCAGTGGCTAGATGCTCTAGCCTTCATCAGTGGCTAGATGCTCTAGCCTTCATCAGTGGCTAGATGCTCTAGCCTTCATCAGTGGCTGGATGCTCTAGCCTTCATCAGTGGCTGGATGCTCTAGCCTTCATCAGTGGCTGGATGCTCTAGCCTTCATCAGTGGCTAGATGCTCTAGCCTTCATCAGTGGCTGGATGCTCTAGCCTTCATCAGTGGCTAGATGCTCTAGCCTTCATCAGTGGCTGGATGCTCTAGCCTTCATCAGTGGCTAGATGCTCTAGCCTTCATCAGTGGCTGGATGCTCTAGCCTTCATCAGTGGCTAGATGCTCTAGCCTTCATCAGTGGCTAGATGCTCTAGCCTTCATCAGTGGCTAGATGCTCTAGCCTTCATCAGGAATAATCGGCTAGAGCATCTAACTGAAACATCGAGTGAGCAAATTTAAGCTGGTTATTGAGAGTCCGTCGAGAGTTTTGCTGAGTTATCGGCAATTATTATTTTCATGGTGGCCATTTTGAACTTTGTTTGTAAAATGTTTTTGCCAAGGGCACCTAAGTGGTGATAAAGAGTTATTCATCAACCAAAGTCCCGTGGTTTCGCTTATTTTTCCCCCTGTGAGTACCTTTAGGAACATGTGTGAATTTTTTTACCTCTTCATGTACTAGGAACACGTGCGAATTTTTAACCTCTTTATGTACTAGGAACACGTGCAAATTTTTAACCTCTACAGGTACTAGGAACACGTGCGAATTTTTAACCTCTTCATGTACTAGGAACACATGCGAATTTTTAACCTCTACATGCACTAGGAACACGTGCGAATTTGTAACCTCTTCATGTACTAGGAACATGTGTGAATTTTTAACCTCTACATGCACTAGGAACACGTGCGAATTTGTAACCTCTTCATGTACTAGGAACATGTGTGAATTTTTAACCTCTACATGCACTAGGAACACGTGCGAATTTTTAACCTCTTCATGTACTAGGAACACATGCAAATTTTTAACCTCTACATGCACTAGGAACACGTGCGAATTTGTAACCTCTTCATGTACTAGGAACATGTGTGAATTTTTAACCTCTACATGCACTAGGAACACGTGCGAATTTTTAACCTCTACATGCACTAGGAACACGTGCGAATTTGTAACCTCTTCATGTACTAGGAACATGTGTGAATTTTTAACCTCTACATGCACTAGGAACACGTGCGAATTTTTAACCTCTTCATGTACTAGGAACACATGCAAATTTTTAACCTCTACATGCACTAGGAACACGTGCGAATTTGTAACCTCTTCATGTACTAGGAACATGTGTGAATTTTTAACCTCTACATGCACTAGGAACACGTGCGAATTTTTAACATGCACTAGGAACACATGTGAATTTTTAACCTCTTTATGTACTAGGAACATGTGTGAATTTTTAACCTCTACATGCACTAGGAACACGTGCGAATTTGTAACCTCTACATGCACTAGGAACACGTGTGAATTTTTAACCTCTTTATGTACTAGGAACACGTGCGAATTTTTGACCTCTACAGGTACTAGAAAATTTTTAGGCTTCAGCTCCTAAGAGTTTCTGAGATGTGGCCCTCCAAAAATATTGAGCCCTCACCTTCTTTTTTTGGGACTACCGAATCGTGAATATTCATATATGGGGGGGGGGGGTTGGAGGCCAATATCTTGGAAATGTGTTGGGCTGAAACTTGATACCCAGGGTAATTTCTACCCAGGCTTTCAGAACCTTTCATCACAATTGAGAAAGAACTATCTCTTCTCATTTCAGTGTTATCTCCCCCCCTTCCCAAATATGAATCTTTTCATGGGTGGAAATAAAAATTTCAATTTTCAAGGATCCGCTGTCAGCCCAGGATCTCTTATAGAGTGTTAATGATGCTTTTTATTTAGACATCTCCGTCTTGAATAGGAAGATTGACTAGACCCAGTAAATAGGGACTTTTTTTAAACAAAAATGCCCATATATCTCCATGTTCTGCTATCAGAAGTTGTCACTTAGTGAACGCATAGACATGTTTAAATGGGCAATGATGATTAATACCAGCAGAGACTCTATTTCAAATAATGCTCCTCTACTAGGAAAAAATGCTGTGAGAGCGGGCCATGCCCAATATTCTGTGTAGGATTTTTTGGGGGCCACTGAATGATAATTAGTTTGGGGCTACCTAAGGTGATTTCGACCGAAGGTGATTTCGACTAAAGCCTTCAGAATCTGTCATCAGAATTGGGCTTTTCATGGGCAGAAATCAAAATTTCTGTTTTCATGGGTGCCCTTTCAGCTAAGGACCTGTTACATTACAGAAGGTTAATGGTGTTAGATTCCTTTTATTTGTGGACAGACCCCAAATATGTTGTGTTTGGTAGCCTTGTCTACCAGAATCAACAATAGAACACTGCAAGTGCTCTGAACAGATCCCAAACTCCAAAATCATATTCTGCCATCACACGTCCTGCCTGATCGAGTATGAAGAATGGACGTAATATCTAGAGAGAATCACTATCTCCTTCAAACTTCTCTCCTTTCTCTGGACCTTCCACTCTTTTGAATAGAACAGGAAACCTTTCTCTACCAGCTAGGTATTACATATAGTAGTGGAAGATTGGTGCAGCTGTGTGCACATATAGCAGTGGAAGATTGGTGCAGCTGTGTGCACATATAGTAGTGGAAGATTGGTGCAGCTGTGTGCATATATAGCAGTGGAAGATTGGTGCAGCTGTGTGCACATATAGCAGTGGAAGATTGGTGCAGCTGTGTGCACATATAGCAGTGGAAGATTGGTGCAGCTGTGTCCACATATACAGCAGTGGAAGATTGGTGCAGCTGTGTGCACATATAGTAGTGGAAGATTGGTGCAGCTGTGTGCACATATAGTAGTGGAAGATTGGTGCAGCTGTGTGCACATATAGCAGTGGAAAACTGGTGTACATTCTCCTCAGAGCTCTCTCAAGGTTAGACTAACCATCAGGAAATGGCCCAGGAAGCTGACCCCATCATTGTGCTCACTCGCTAGTGAAGACTGCAGGCTGGGCATTACACGTATATCGCAGTCAGATCTGTTTCCCCTTCTTCCCTCCATCCCTCCGGAATATCATGACATGTTTGAGCTTAAATGAATTAGCTCTCGGGCCAACTCACATTTCCTCTTGTTCATATTTTATTTAGGAATATATTTTAAAGAAACATCAATATTGCCAAAAGATGGCGACTCAAGAGGCGATGAATAGAGCAACGACAATTGATTAAGACATTTTAGTGTGTATATGATGCATCTAAACTTACTAAAACGGATGCAGATGCTAGTGTGGTCACCGGCTGAAATGCAAGGCAGGTTGGTGAAAGGATGCATTCCTAGAATTGCTGGCATTAGGCAATGCATACTTCAGATGCACCATGGGGACATTCGTATGCAGTGTGTCACCACTCCACTCCGTCTTAACCTTTGGGGTTTGCTGGTAGGAGGGAAGCCTGCTTGAAATGGCTGGCACTAAACATTCCATTCTCGGGTAACCATCAGGGAATATTTGATACCATTTTTTCCCCATGACACCATTCATTAAATACATGTTGTACCGTGTTTTCTCTTAATTAGATGGTAATTTCAGGAGCGTGTCTCACTATAACTTGGTGGCTATATAGCACAGTTCGATTAATTGGTTTTGGCAGCCATCATTCCATTAAATAGGCTCTGGGCTCCTGGTATGAAAGGAGGTTGCACTGTACATAGTTCAACCTCACCTCTACCTCAACATCTTCTAATATGAGCACACCACAGAATGCAAGTGGAGTATACTAGTACTAGATTTGACTTCGGCCACCAGAAGCGAGCACACTCACACACACAGTCTTTAGGCTAGTATATATATGTGTGAAGAGTCGTGTTTAACTTACGAATTATGTTATCTATAGAACCTATGAATATCTAAACTCACATTTGGTATAATCACCCAATAGCCTAGTGAGTGTGTGTGAGTGAGTGTGTGTGTCTTGCGTGTGAGTGTGTGTGTGTTGCGTGTGAGTGTGTGTGTGTGTGAGTGCCTTGCATGTGAGTGTCTTGCGTGTTTGTGTGTGTGTCTTGCGCATGAGTGTCTGTGTGTGTGTGTGTCTTGCGCGTTAGTGTCTGTGTGAGTGTGTGTGGGTCTTGCATGTGAGTGTCTGTGTGTGTGTCTTGCGTGTGAGTGTGTGTGTGTGTGTGTGAGTGTCTTGCATGTCTGTGTGTGTGTGTCTTGCGTGTGAGTGATTGTGAATGTTTGTGTGTGTGTCTTGCGCGTTATGTCTGTGTGAGTGTGTGTGTCTTACGTGTGTGTGTGAGTGTCTTGCGTGTGAGTGTCTGTGGTGTATGTGTGTATCTTGCGTGTGAGTGTCTCTGGGTATGTGTGTCTTGGGTGTGAGTGTGTGTGTCTTGGGTGTGAGTGAGTGTGTGTGTGTGTGTGCTGTCTGAAGGGCCTGTTAAAGAAGTCCCTGTTTGTGACTTGACGTTGGGAGTTCTGTGGCTTCCCAGTAGTTGATAAACTTCAAAGTGGGATATTTTTGAGGAGTTAATTATTTGCAGACGATGACCAACAGAAGAATTTGCGAAGGGAAATATTCATGGGTTGTGTAGCATCAGTGGAAGCCACACCCATGCTCTACGCTCTTCATCATGCCTATTCGTAGTAATCTGCAACTATTATGAACCACTTGAAGATATCTTGCTATTTGGTGTTGTAGTCAAAATGTCTACAATGTGCATAAAGCCACAGGTTCACACCAATGTAAGGTACCAATCACATGATGCGCATTGCCACACATCTGAGCTGCTTGAGGTCTGTTTACAAGTGGCGCATTACAATGCAAGTCCACCATCTCGTAATTTGAACCGGGCCCAGGCTGCTGTGGTGAAATCCTGTCTTCCCTCTTGTGTGTAGTACCACAGGCTGCTGGGGTGAAATCCTTGTCTTCCCTCTTGTGTGTAGTACCACAGGCTGCTGTGGTGAAATCCTGTCTTCCCTCTTGTGTGTAGTACCACAGGCTGCTGGGGTGAAATCCTTGTCTTCCCTCTTACCACAGGCTGCTGGGGTGAAATCCTGTCTTCCCTCTTGTGTGTAGTACCACAGGCTGCTGGGGTGAAATCCTTGTCTTCCCTCTTACCACAGGCTGCTGGGGTGAAATCCTTGTCTTCCCTCTTGTGTGTAGTACCACAGGCTGCTGGGGTGAAATCCTTGTCTTCCCTCTTGTGTGTAGTACCACAGGCTGCTGGGGTGAAATCCTGTCTTCCCTCTTGTGTGTAGTACCACAGGCTGCTGGGGTGAAATCCTTGTCTTCCCTCTTGTGTGTAGTACCACAGGCTGCTGGGGTGAAATCCTGTCTTCCCTCTTGTGTGTAGTACCACAGGCAGCTGGGGTGAAATCCTGTCTTCCCTCTTGTGTGTAGTACCACAGGCTGCTAGGGTGAAATCCTGTCTGGCCGTGTGTGTAGTACAGGTTTCTGGGATTAAATCCTGTCTGACCACTAGTGTGTATCACCACAGGCTGCCTGTCGTGACATCTCATGTGTGTACAGGCTGCTGGGACTGTCAAATCTTCCTAAGCCACTGGACAAAGGCTTGTGGTTCCTCATTAGTCCAGGCTGCAGGTTGCTATAGTTCCCAGGGGACTTTAATTGGAAGGATGTGGTGATAGTCACCTGCAGTGGAAATTCATATTTCATACCTCTAGAGGTCTTCCTAATTAGAGCCTGGATTTTTACTGCTCTCCTCGCGTCACTGAGAAGGGGAGCCGGATGCTATCCCTCACGGAAGAAGGCATGTTCCCAGCAATATAGTGTACCAAGAAAAGATAATGGAAAAAGCACTCAAGGAAGATATGCTATTTTGACAGAATAATAATCAGATCCATGGGAAATATGTGCTCCATCACACAGCTGGAAATGTTACCATGGGAAATATGTGCTCCATCACACAGCTGGAAATGTTACCAGTCAAAATATATAAACTCTCAAGAACTATCTAATCAACATACAATTTGTTTCTTAACATTTTGGCTAGATGCTCTAGCCTTCATCAGGAGTAATTGCTCCCGATGAAGGCAGCCTTTATAGGGATAATTGAAGGCTAGAGCACCCAGCTTTCATCAGGGATAATTGCTCCTGATGAAGGCTAGAGCACCCAGCCTTCATCATAGATAATTGCTCCTGGTGAAGGCTAGAGCACCCAGCCTTCATCATGAACTGAGAATTGCTCCCGATGAAGGCTAGAGCACCCAGCCTTTATCAGGGATAATTGCTCCTGATGAAGGCTAGAGCACCCAGCCTTCATCATGGATAATTGCTCCTGGTGAAGGCTAGAGCACCCAGCCTTCATATGGGATAATTGCTCCTGACGAAGGCTAGAGCACCCAGCCTTCATCATGGATAGTTGAAGGCTAGAGCACCCAGCCTTCATATGGGATAATTGCTCCTGACGAAGGCTAGAGCACCCAGCCTTCATCATGGATAGTTGAAGGCTAGAGCACCCAGCCTTCATATGGGATAATTGCTCCTGACGAAGGCTAGAGCACCCAGCCTTCATCATGGATAGTTGAAGGCTAGAGCACCCAGCCTTCATATGGGATAATTGCTCCTGGTGAAGGCTAGAGCACACACTTTGATCATGGAGAATTGCTCCTGAAGGCTAGAGCACCCACAGCTATGCTATCTATGTGTGAGTCCACCATGCCATCCACATGAGGCCACCATATGTACCTACGCCATCCACATGAGGCCATCATATGTACCTACGCCATCCACATGAGGCCACCATATGTACCTACGCCATCCACATGAGCCCACCATATGTACCTACGCCATCCATCATATGTACCTACGCCATCCACATGAGGCCACCATATGTACCTATGCCATCCACATGAGGCCACCATATGTACCTACGCCATCCACATGAGGCCACCATATGTACCTACGCCATCCACATGAGGCCATCATATGTACCTACGCCATCCACATGAGGCCACAATATGTACTTACGCCATCCACATGAGGCCATCATATGTATCTATGCCATCCACATGAGCCCACCATATGTACCAATGCCATCCACATGAGGCCACCATATGCACCTACGCCATCCACATGAGCCCACCATATGTACCTACGCCATCCACATGAGGCCACCATATGCACCTACGCCATCCACATGAGGCCACCATATGCACCTACGCCATCCACATGAGCCCACCATATGTATCTATGCCATCCACATGAGGCCACCATATGTACCAATGCCATCCACATGAGGCCATCATATGTACCTACGCCATCCACATGAGGCCACCATATGCACCTACGCCATCCACATGAGGCCACCATATGCACCTACGCCATCCACATGAGGCCACCATATGTACCTACGCCATCCAAAGGTTTCATACGAATGTTTGGTATTCCCATTAATAATTTTTGGTTGCTCCCTTATACATGTAATATGATTATCTCTATGATTTTGCCTTATATAGGCATCTGGGGAGGGGAGGGGGGGGGGGGGATTTCTTTTCTCCTTTTCTGCTAGGAGTATCCCCCCCCCCCACTTACATCTAGCTGCACAGAAAGTGTTGGA
Organism: Cladorhizidae sp. MBARI D1340-BT2; assembly: GCA_028752905.1. Classification (NCBI taxonomy): domain Eukaryota; kingdom Metazoa; phylum Porifera; class Demospongiae; order Poecilosclerida; family Cladorhizidae; species Cladorhizidae sp. MBARI D1340-BT2. Next base: position 19,071,038 of record JAQNBH010000017.1, read on the forward strand.
ACACATATCATTAGTGATGATTGTCATACCAATGATGGTGTGTTATTGTCAGTAATTTTTAAATACCAGTTATGCTAAATTCTCCGTCAGCAGTGTTGGCAATGTAGTGTACATTGTTTACACCTAACTTTGGTACTGTGTCTCCTTGTTGGGTGATAAATATTGAATTTGTGTGTGTTGGCAGGGTTGGGGGGGGGGGGGGGAGGGGGGGGGAGGTTTCTGCATTCCTTGCCTTCCTCTGGGATCAAGTCATGTGAAAATGTAATTTCAGAAATTATTGTTGTAAGCTCGTGAGTTTATGGCATGAGCTTATGGCCTTGTAATCCAGGGAGGCACATGAGCTTATGGCCTTGTAATCCAGGGAGGGTGTAACACTTGCATGAACTTATGGCCTTGTAATCCAGGGAGGGCGTAACACTTGCATGAACTTATGGCCTCATAATCCAGGGAGGGCGTAACACTTGCATGAACTTATGGCCTCATAATCCAGGGAGGGTGTAACACTTGCATGAACTTATGGCCTTGTAATCCAGGGAGGCACATGAGATTATGGCCTTGTAATCCAGGGAGGGCGTAACACTTGCATGAACTTATGGCCTCATAATCCAGGGAGGGCGTAACACTTGCATGAACTTATGGCCTCATACAGGGAGGGCGTAACACTTGCATGAGCTTATGGCCTCATAATCCAGGGAGGGCGTAACTCAAATGGACACAAAAGTTCCAAAGTCATGTCTCTCCCATTTAGGTTGGCTTCAAGTGTTTCCTGGGCATTGTACCGACAGTGACCAACTGGAACGCAAAGGGGGACGAGTTCTCACTCATCTTGGATCAGAATCCTCTCACAGACTTTGTGGAGCTACCGGAGGACCACCCGAACCTGCTCTACTCCAATGTCATGTGCGGCGTTATCAGAGGGGCCATGGAAATGGTAAGGATCGTCAGTGGTCTGGCCACTGCTGTTATATTACTGAATTGTGTGAGTTGGGGCTCGAGTCCCTTCAGACTGACTGGTGCTTGCTCTCCAAGTGTGGTTTTTATCTCTGCATTGAAGAGCCGAGATGGTGTGAGAGCGTGCGACAACCAATCATGGCCTGAGTGCGTATTACACTTAAAAAGTCAAACGAGCTCAGCCATTGATTGCACCTTCTAGTGTTTAATTCGTTTTTTAAAAATTTGGACCAATGAGGAGAACGGGCAGAAAGAACCTGGCACAGTGACAGCACCACTTAGACTGGCGTAGGCAGCTTGGCTTCATTATTCAGTTCCAGAGCAGCCCAGCCTATGTAAGAAATATGTAGAGGCAGGCTAGAGTGGTTTGAGTTCAATACCAGAGCACTTGAGGGGGGAAAGTTTGATGGAGATGCTTTTATAATTAGCCATATCCATTTTGGCACCACATGTCTTGGCTGCTCGGCCAGCTCTAACAACGTCTAGACCCATTGCAGAGTACAGGATGGAGAGGAAGTCTAGAGCAAGAGGTCCGATGACCTTGCTGCATGTGCATAACTCCACAGGGCTAGGGCTAGGGCAGTAGGGAGCCATTGCAGCAATCACTTGATGGATGCTCGAGCTTCTCATGAGTATTCGACGGCTACACCTGCATGTTCGCCTCGAGTTCCACATTCCTGTCTGATCTCATGGGGTGGGCAGTAGTTCCTTCAGGACCGTGGTGGTGGCGGCATAATAGAGATGTGAAGGGAAGGAGGAAGGAGGTGACCGTCACGTGACTTCAGAATGTCTCCAGATTCTGTGGCTGAGAGTTTGACGGAGTGCCTGGCTTCAGCTCAGTGACCATGGAATTGTCACAGATTGTGTGCCTGTTAGATGTGCTGCTTATTTTCCATTAGGAGCAGTAGCAAGTCGCTGGTAGCAGACGTAGCGAGGAGACTGTGCTGAAGGTCCAGTTGTTGGCCTGCTAGGCCTCAGCCCGCTTTTTCTCTCTCATAACACACTGACGTTGTGCAATCATCACCTGAGATATGCGCGCACACCCACAGTGAAAGAAAGTCTGGCTGATTGCCATGGAGCGCTTTGTTCTGTTTCTGTTGCACACATAAAAAACATGAAATTAAAATTAAATCTGTTGTGTTCATGTGTCCATATCCATTACTGAGACGATTTAATGAAATGTGCGCAAAACCCCAAAATGCAGACTAGAGAAGAGCAAAGCCCTCTGTGGCATTTTACCAGACACCTCTTCTTCCATCTGTGTGCATGTGTGTCTGGCTAGCGAGAGCGTCCCCCTCCCTCCCACGAGGGCTGCAAGAATTGCCAGTGGATGGTGGACTTGGCATCTGTTCAGGAGCTGTGTGCATGCAGCTGTCTCGCTGCTGTGTCCATGAGGAAGGTCTATCTTGCTGGAGTGAGGGTGTTGCTGTATTCCCTCCCTACTGGTACATAGACCACAGCAGCAGCTTTGGGAGGATCAACCCCATTATACAGAGTTCAGTTCCTTGGTGTCCATCTCCAGCTGTCTGCACGATGCCTCCTCCCCCCTGCTAGCCACGACTGGTGTCAAGAGCCTCCACAGCTCACCTCTGTCTGTTCATGCCCTGCACGATGCCTCCTCTCCCCTGCTAGCCACAGCTGGTGTCAAGAGCCTCCACAGCTCACCTCTGTCTGTTCATGCCCTGCACGATGCCTCCTCTCCCCTGCTAGCCACAGCTGGTGTCAAGAGCCTCCACAGCTCACCTCTGTCTGTTCATGCTGCATCCTCTCCTGCTAGCCACGACTGGTGTCAAGAGCCTCCATAGCTCGATGTCTCAGCCTCTCCTGCTCGCTGCAGTCTCTTTCTTCATGACCTAGTTGAGTGCTCACCCACCGTTGATACTTTGGCGAACAGTCTAGGTGGAGACTTAACGGGATTCTTTGTGCAGCTCGAGTTTGGCAGATGCTTTCAAAAACTTCTATAAAACTGTACAGGGAAATAATTGTCATACATGAAAATTTTAATGTAATAATGTAAGTGGAAATGGCTCTTAATTGATTAAACATTGCACAGCTCTTTCAAATAGAAGCAGGCACAATGATCCAACACAGTGCAAGGGGAAAGACTTCTGCTGGTGTGTGTCATGCAGATAGAGAGTTCATCACTGAGATCCTACCCACTGCTTCATCAGTTCTAAGGCTTGAATCACTTCCTTAATAAGGCTTGTCCTCATAAAATTCAGTCTAGCCACGATGCAGTGCAGCTTTGTTGCTTTCCTATTGCCTTTGATCAGTTGAAGTGCTGAAGACGATGATAGTGAATGTTTAACTTTCACCTCCCCCTCCTCCCTCCCCTCCGCCCTTCCCTCCTCTCCCTCCTCCCTCCTCCCCCTCCTCCCCTCCTCCCTTCCCTCCTCTCCCTCCTCCCTCCTCCCCCTCCTCCCCCTCCTCCCTTCCCTCCTCTCTCTCTCCCCCCCTCCCCCTTTGATTCTTAAAAAGTTGTCTAGCTGTGCTCTTTAGTGGTATGTCTTGTACTTACTTGCATTATTCCTATGCCTACAGTGCAAAGCAAGTAATGATTCTCAGTGTCCATTGTAGGCATATAATGTAGCAATCCAGCCTGGAGTCTGGCATGTAAGCGCACACGTATTAGTTATTTTATATGTGCAGACAGCACTGTTGACATTATTTAGGCACCCAAAACCTTTGCATGGGCCATTTTTTTGCCAATGGCATCAGCCTAAAATTTATCTTAGCCAAAGCTCTAAGAGGAGATTTTTGTTGGGTACACTACTGATGGTGGAAGGATGTGGCAAGTCTAGAGAAAAGGCAATGGCAGTTCTTCGTTACTCTATGAATGATGTGATGATGGTATTGTTGCAAAAGAACCAAGGGCGTGGCAGGTCTGGAGGTCAAAAGGATTGTAGAGATGGTAACTCCTGATATACGAGTGGGCGTGATGACCGTGCACCCTCACTGGGTTTTATAGATAATTGCTAAGCTGTAACAAAATGAGCCACTTAAATATTATTGTTCTCTGTTGCTGTGGTACTGCTAGGCATAGGACTCCTCCTAGGGTGAGAGTGAAACTTATAGCACTGTTCTCTGTTGCTGGAGCTACTGCTAGGCATAGGACTCCTCCTAGGGTGAGAGTGAAACTTATATCTGTTGCTGGGGTACTGCTAGGCATAGGACTCCTCCTAGGGTGAGAGTGAAACTTATAGCACTGTTCTCTGTTGCTGGGTACTGCTAGGCATAGGACTCCTCCTAGGGTGAGAGTGAAACTTATAGCACTGTTCTCTGTTGCTGGGTCTACTGCTAGGCATAGGACTCCTCCTAGGGTGAGAGTGAAACTTATAGCACTGTTCTCTGTTGCTGGAGCTACTGCTAGGCATAGGACTCCTCCTAGGGTGAGAGTGAAACTTATAGCACTGTTCTCTGTTGCTGGGTCTACTGCTAGGCATAGGACTCCTCCTAGGGTGAGAGTGAAACTTATAGCACTGTTCTCTGTTGCTGGGGTACTGCTAGGCATAGGACTCCTCCTAGGGTGAGAGTGAAACTTATAGCACTGTTCTCTGTTGCTGGGTACTGCTAGGCATAGGACTCCTCCTAGGGTGAGAGTGAAACTTATAGCACTGTTCTCTGTTGCTGTGGTACTGCTAGGCATAGGACTCCTCCTAGGGTGAGAGTGAAACTTATAGTACTGTTCTCTGTTGCTGGAGCTACTGCTAGGCATAGGACTCCTCCTAGGGTGAGAGTGAAACTTATAGCACTGTTCTCTGTTGCTGGGGCTACTGCTAGGCATAGGACTCCTCCTAGGGTGAGAGTGAAACTTATAGCACTGTTCTCTGTTGCTGGAGCTACTGCTAGGCATAGGACTCCTCCTAGGGTGAGAGTGAAACTTATAGCACTGTTCTCTGTTGCTGGGGTACTGCTAGGCAGAGGACTCCTCCTTTAGTGTGAGTTTTAGTGCGAGTTAATAATCTCTTTTGGATGGCCTTCCACGATGATTTCTCAGTCGAACTGAACTGTTGTCCTTGGTCCTCAAACTCCTCAAACCTTAATGTAGAATCACACCCACAGACTGATAGTGTTTATATAGCTATACTTGCAAACAGGTTATAAGCCTTTCCTGTTCAGAGTGATAAGCGCATACACCATTTTTGCCTGACTAAGTTATGGTATATGCTTACAGTGTAGACTTAAGACTAAAGAACACAACAAGAAAACTGTGAAGTTTCTGCATCTTGTCTTAACCACAGTCTTATGATTCTGACAAAATCGTCGTTCCAATAGCTGAGTGGTCATTTAGCCCTCTCAATTCACAGGCCGGCCGCATCTGTAGAACTTGTTGGCTGTAGTTGCAGGGAATCATGCTTTGCCTGCTACTTCAGGTAGATAGGATTTGTGGCCATGCCGAGCCAAAAGGGATGTGCTGCTGGCCCAGCCTTTCCTGTGACATCCCAGTGGTACACCTGAACTAACCCCGGTTGGCCCTAGACCTGTCCCAGCGTCCCTAGCCCCCTAGAATACCCTAACCCGTCCCTAATGCTGATTCTGTGTCCCATTATGCTCTAAGGACGTCCTGGACAGCCCCTAGTATCCTGACCCCAAGATGACCTGACAGGATGAGCTGGTACAGGGCATATTAGGCAGCGTTTGCACTAAATGCACACCACTTATTTCCTAGTCCAGACAGTTTGCAAACCACTTATTCAACTCCTGTTACACTTCCGTAGTTTTTACAAACTTCTTATTGTACGTCCTTAGTTTTACAAAGTAGCATACCATATTTTCACAAACCTCTTTTTATAACCTCTTGCCTTAGTTTTACATAATACATACCGTAGTTTCACAAACCTCTTATTATACGTAGTTTTACAAACCTTATTATACTTCCAATAGTTTGGGAATAAAGTTGTTTGTGGGTCTTCATTGCTTCAGTTAGTCACGAACAATTAACGCACTCTAAGAATGATTTCACACTTACATTATCCCATCGTGCTGAAGCTGAAGGAAAAGGTGAGTTTTGTAAGGAGCTCTAATGTTCATGGCTTGAGCTAAGCTACAAGCAGAGCAGAGAAAGGTGCACTAGCTAAACTACAAGCAGAGTAGAGAGAGGTGCACTAGCTAACAAGCAGAGTAGAGAGAGGTGCACTAGCTAAACTACAAGCAGAGTAGAGAGAGGTGCACTAGCTAAACTACAAGCAGAGTAGAGAGAGGTGCACTAGCTAATACAAGCAGAGTAGAGAGAGGTGCACTAGCTAACAAGCAGAGTAGAGAGAGGTGCACTAGCTAAACTACAAGCAGAGTAGAGAGAGGTGCACTAGCTAATACAAGCAGAGTAGAGAGAGGTGCACTAGCTAACAAGCAGAGTAGAGAGAGGTGCACTAGCTAAACTACAAGCAGAGTAGAGAGAGGTGCGCTAGCTAAGCTACAAGCAGAGTAGAGAAAGGTGCACTAGCTAACAAGCAGAGTAGAGAGAGGTGCACTAGCTAACAAGCAGAGTAGAGAGAGGTGTGCTAGCTAAGCTACGAGCAGAGTAGAGAGAGGTGCACTAGCTAACAAGCAGAGTAGAGAGAGGTGCGCTAGCTAAGCTACAAGCAGAGTAGAGAGAGGTGCACTAGCTAACAAGCAGAGTAGAGAAAGGTGCACTAGCTAAGCTACAAGCAGAGTAGAGAGAGGTGCACTAGCTAACAAGCAGAGTAGAGAGAGGTGCGCTAGCTAAGCTACAAGCAGAGTAGAGAGAGGTGCACTAGCTAACAAGCAGAGTAGAGAGAGGTGCACTAGCTAACAAGCAGAGTAGAGAGAGGTGCGCTAGCTAACAAGCAGAGTAGAGAGAGGTGCACTAGCTAAACTACAAGCAGAGTAGAGAGAGGTGCACTAGCTAACAAGCAGAGTAGAGAAAGGTGCGCTAGCTAAGCTACAAGCAGAGTAGAGAGAGGTGCACTAGCTAACAAGCAGAGTAGAGAGAGGTGCACTAGCTAAGCTACAAGCAGAGTAGAGAGAGGTGCACTAGCTAAGCTACAAGCAGAGTAGAGAGAGGTGCACTAGCTAAGCTACAAGCAGAGTAGAGAGAGGTGCACTAGCTAACAAGCAGAGTAGAGAGAGGTGCGCTAGCTAAGCTACAAGCAGAGTAGAGAGAGGTGCGCTAGCTAAGCTACAAGCAGAGTAGAGAGAGGTGCACTAGCTAAGCTACAAGCAGAGTAGAGAGAGGTGCACTAGCTAAGCTACAAGCAGAGTAGAGAGAGGTGCACTAGCTAACAAGCAGAGTAGAGAGAGGTGCACTAGCTAAACTACAAGCAGAGTAGAGAGAGGTGCACTAGCTAAACTACAAGCAGAGTAGAGAGAGGTGCACTAGCTAACAAGCAGAGTAGAGAGAGGTGCGCTAGCTAAGCTACAAGCAGAGTAGAGAAAGGTGCACTGATCTTTGTATGGAAAGCACATGTTTCAGTTACTTCCATTTAAATGTACAGAAGTGCTTCAGTGTCAGTCACTCAGGCCCTGCCAGAGACAGCTCAGGTATCAGGCCCTGCCAGAGACAGCTCAGGTAGAACCAATGAGACTGGCTACATCTCTTGCTACACAAATACTTAGCTGTTGTAATAGTTCATTCTCTTTAGGTTTTTTTCCTCCATGCCACCCATGAAAAGATATAAAAGTGATCCCAAAACATGGTAGTGATGTGTAATGACAGGTGAACCACAGCCAGGCAGGTGTGGGGTGCATGTGTTTGACAAACGTGTTCCTATTAGACAAGCAACCAGTAATCTTTGAGCCTTTTTAAAAACTAAATTCTCCCATATATTTTTTTTGTAAGGCTTAATTAAAGCGTTAATCTGGATGACCATAGCTCCTGCTTGGAAGTGATCACATGGCAGACACATGCATTGAGATCCGTGATGATTCCTCATTATAATTCACAGCCTGATGCTTGGGTGAGGACAGTTACCAGAGACAACTAACCCCTTGGGCTCTGCAGAAGACCATCCCCAGCTCAACCAAGTCTAAATGGTGTGAAACAATGTAAAAGGCTGTTTGTTAAGCAGACCACTTATAGCTTCCTCATTGGCACTTCACACTGAACAGCCACTTAACGAGCAACGCCCATGCACAATGTAATCAACTTCTCACAGGCTAGGTACGGATCATTGAATGTATGTACCTTGCTAGCTGGGAGGGATGGCAAGCGGTTGTACTGTTGCAGAGCAGAGCCTAGTTACCCAGCAATGGAGCTTAACAAAAAGTAGGGGTTTCATTAGGAAGCACAGTAGTACTCCCTATATTGATTTGACCCTTCCCCCCTTTAAAATGACAGGCGGACCTCCCCCCCCCCCCCCCTCCCCCCCAAAAAACACACAACCAGAACAACAATTTAAAACAGTTACAATATCGGTGTATATGATTTGAAATTGATAAAGGGTCATCTAATCACCTAATAGGTTGTGGTCTACATCGGCATGGACTTGTTTCCTTTCCTTTTTAACAGGTCAGCCCAATTCACATTGGCGTAGACACCTGCTTAAAACAATCAACATCTCGCCCCAGAGCATAATTGATGTGAAATATGTCAACCCAAGCATAATTTTTGTATATCTCGAACCAAATGCTGTTCTCAAATTCTCTTGGAAGTCGCCTATTATGTTCTGATTACCCGTAATAAAAGTTGCGCCCAGATGGCTTGAATGAGACGAATTCCAACAAAACTATTTTTGAAGATTATATTGTTGTTCACGATGCTTCGGTGCAGTTTCCCAGTGCACGTGTTTGTTATAAATGGCTAGTAAAGAGTACAGGCCATTGTTTGGCAATGTGATAGTGGTGGAGAGAAAAGGAATTAATTTCTGTCTCAGCCAGAGGGACTAACATGGCTGGTCGTTGTTTCCTTTCCTTTGCTGCAAGAAGGGAGCACTCCCGCGTCAGCTGCACTCTTCCTAGCTCCATCCTTCTCATTGCTTACCCTCCGTCTCACTTCCCTGAGGCACGCAGCGCTCTTTCTGTTGGTTTTTTGTGCATTCTTCTAACTTTATTGATAGCTTCATGAAAGCTATTACTTAACGATATGTGGCGGAGAATGTGCAGTTATTCAGTATACTACCTTTTAGTCCGTGTGTAATGAGTCCACGAAGTATAGTGGAAAAGCTCGATTTAGATTATCACAAAAATATCTCAATTAACATGATTAGAGGGTCAGCTCACTTCACTCGCTGAATAATGCATAAATAAAACCAAAATACATGACAAGAGAGGGTTAAGTGGGCAAGGCAGCCTCCAAGCACTGGACCAATGTCGGAGCAACTTCCATGATTCCTCCACCAATCTTGCTGTTTCATTTCTGTCAAGAATCCATCGTCAGATATATTTATTAGGGAGCCAACTCTTTAACCCACCAATGATATTATTATTGCAGTCAAGAAATAGAAATACATGAAACTCATCCAAGTATGTTGAATCAGCTTGTTATGTGATAATGCTATGTAGCTGGTGGCTAGTTGCACAGTATTTGATCGGCATGTCTAGTAGTTTTCAAAATAACATAATTACCCCAAAATTACGCGGAAAAAAAATTGCTGCATTACCTAGTGTAATGAGGGCACATAATGTTAAGTGGCTAATCAATTATTAGCCCTCTGAGCAGTCCCACCTCCAGTACCATATATGGTATGATTTAGTATGATTGAGGTTACTTACCAGTCCTTAATTAACCAATGTGTAGTGATGGTTACATGCAATTGCACCTTCTGTGTTAAACTATTTGCCTTGCGTTTCCTTCCTAAATAACTGACAACCCCGGATACAGATCCAGTTGGAGGTGGACATCCAGTTCGTTCAGGATCAACTGAAAGGAGATGACGTGACAGAGATTCGTGTCAAGTTTGTTAGAAAACTGGAAGATGTAGTGCCTGCTGGTGATGATTGAGAACTGTTATTGCTTGCCTTTCCATGTATATATTTTTTTATCACAGTTATATATAACATTTGTATGATTCTTCCTGTGTGAATGAATGTCTTGTTGGTTGCATGCTTTCTATGAGTTATGAATGTGTTGTGAGCCGGTGCTTTCTATGAGTTACGTTAAGGGGGGACATCTGCACTTTTTTTTAATTTTTTTTTTACCTGTGGTTACAACTTTAGAGCTCAGTAGATTCTGCAAACTTCATGGTATGGACTTGATATATAGCTCAAAAGATAGGTCTCTCTGTGTGCTCTCTTTTGATACTAAAATATGTTTCATAGGTATAACTATAGGCAAGTTACTAGACCCTAAAGCGGAGGGACTTCAAAAACCTGCACCCCAAAACCGCCGTTGGAAACCATTCTGAGATGCGAAGTGCAAAAAAATTAAAAATGGTACGAGTGGCTAGAGGAAGCTCTAGAGCATACAATGACTATATTGAGTAGGCGTGAAAAATTGATTACCTGGTCAAGCGCGCGGTTGGAAAATTGAAGGCGTTGATTTGGCGACGCCTTGTCAACGCCTTCAATTTTCCAACCGCGCGCTTGACCAGGTAATCAATTTTTCACGCCTACTCAATATAGTCATTGTATGCTCTAGAGCTTCCTCTAGCCACTCGTACCATTTTTAATTTTTTTGCACTTCGCATCTCAGAATGGTTTCCAACGGCGGTTTTGGGGTGCAGGTTTTTGAAGTCCCTCCGCTTTAGGGTGTAGTAACTTGCCTATAGTTATACCTATGAAACATATTTTAGTATCAAAAGAGAGCACACAGAGAGACCTATCTTTTGAGCTATATATCAAGTCCATACCATGAAGTTTGCAGAATCTACTGAGCTCTAAAGTTGTAACCACAGGTTAAAAAAATTAAAATTAAAAAGTGCAGATGTCCCCCCTTAAGGGGGACCGTCTGTGCATTTTTATTTTTTATTTTTTAACCTGTGGTTACAACTTTAGAGCTCAGTAGATTCTGCAAACTTCATGGTATGGACTTGATATATAGCTCAAAAGATAGGTCTCTCTGTGTGCTCTCTTTTGATACTAAAATATGTTTCATAGGTATAACTATAGGCAAGTTACTAGACCCTAAAGCGGAGGGACCACAAAAACCTGAATCGCTCCAACCTCCATAGAAACCACTCTGAGTTGCGAAGTGCAAAAAAATTAAAAATGGTACAAGTGGCTAGAGGAAGCTCTAGAGTACACAATGAGTATATTGAGTAGGCGTGAAAAATTTATTACCTGGTCAAGCGCGCGGTTGGAAAATTGAAGGCGTTGACAAGGCGACGCTTTGTCAACGCCTTCAATTTTCCAACCACGCGCTTGACCAGGTAATAAATTTTTCACGCCTACTCAATAGACTCATTGCGTACTCTAGAGCTTCCTCTAGCCACTTGTACCATTTTTAATTTTTTTGCACTTCGCAACTCAGAGTGGTTTCTATGGAGGTTGGAGCGATTCAGGTTTTTGTGGTCCCTCCGCTTTAGGGTCTAGTAACTTGCCTATAGTTATACCTATGAAACATATTTTAGTATCAAAAGAGAGCACACAGAGAGACCTATCTTTTGAGCTATATATCAAGTCCATACCATGAAGTTTGCAGAATCTACTGAGCTCTAAAGTTGTAACCACAGGTTAAAAAAAAAATTAAAAAAAGTGCAGATGTCCCCCCTTAAGTGGTAGGAAATCCAGTTTTGGAATTCCACTCCCAATTTTTCTCAAGTGGGGTAAGGTAAACAAACGCCTAATTTTTGAATAGCATCACCCTAAATTGGTTGAAATCCGCCGGATCGCACTTGACCTACCAATAAATAACACCAGATTTTTGCAGTTACGAAATGCACAATAGACGACTAGTGAGGAACGCTTGTAGCTAGATCCGCATAGCTGCAACATTGTCGTTAGTTCTAAGGTTAGCAGCATAATGGCTACACGCGTCTACAAAGTCGCAGTTGTGGGTTGCCCAAGATCTGTCCTCTCTCCCGAAGGGTTGTACGATGGTGTCGGTAAATCTTGCCTCTGCAACAGATTCATCAGGGCAGAGGCTTATAGCGAAGATCACCAGCAAGACTCCTCCGAAGTGAATGACGATGAGTGGACCAGTAACCCTGTGTTCAATGGGGACCACTTCATCTACTGGGGTGCTGCAAATAAGCACCTTCCAGACAAAACTAAAGTCAGATTTCAGGTAGTTGAGCACACGGAATTCTACCATGCGAAGTCTGCGACGAAAAAGAGTACAGTTTCAGAAGATGAAGATGATAGCTTCAGTGAGGATGATGAGGAGGAGGATTCCAGAAGTGAGAGGGAAGATGTTGGTTCTGAGTTGCCCTTCCGACTAAACCCTCATCTTCCAGTAATAGACTATGTTACCAGGACTTGTGCAATTCATTTTCGCTCTCACCGACAGGGAAAGATGGCGTATCGCCTCAAAGCCCTGGAAGAAGCTGTTAGGAGGAGCAGTGGTCCTGTTCGTGCCACAACTCAGCTGTTCCCCAACGAGGACTTTGGTGGGAAGAAAACAGTTGGGATCTACGGGTTTATTTGCGTTTTTGATCCCACGCTGGACGGAGAACAGATGCAGCGACAGCTCAACTTCCTCAGTGAGCTGCTTCGTGCTCTAGTGAAGACAAAGCGCAAAGTTGTCATTGCCTGTGTCAAATGTGATATGGTCGAAGATCACAAAATTCGATTTGGTTCCAAACTCTCCACATACGCACTCAAAAAGTATATTCCGTTCTTCGAAGTGTCCGCACGGGACTCTGTAAACGTTGATGATCTTTTTTTCTCGCTCGTGCCTTCGAAGATTAAGAATCCCCGCAGGAATTCCAGCTACTCAGGCTACAGAGAGGTCATAGATTCTAGAAAAGGTGATCTCAATCGAGCCAAAGATGCATTCCGCAAAATGCTGCAGGAACAGATCACAGACTTCTCTTTCAAGTGGAGTGAGGCACTGCTGTTTTTGAAGGCTGATTATACGTACCAGAGCGTGAAGGAGCTCCTTGGTGAAGAGGCTGACGAGGTGCTCTTGAAGATGTTTCAACTTCGCCTGATCGAGATCAAGCTCAAGGAGGCCAGCAAGCAGTTTGGCAATTCCTTGGCGAAGAAAGCGAATAAGGTGTGCTCACACCAGTACCAAGTTTATCTCAAGAAAGCGTTCATTGCACATCCCGACTTGAAGTAAGTCATTTTAATCAGCACTAATTTAGGTTGCTTCCACATTCCTGGCATTAATGCCACCATGATGATATCTATACTGCACATTACTAGAGGCTCCAGCTAGTGATTAGGGCCAGGGAGATGCCTAGTATTATTAAGGCCAGGGCAGTAGTTGGGCTGGGGAAAGTGACCATAGCAACAATACTCGGTGTGCTGTCATCATGACGTAGTGCTAGCTGGTTGTTTTGCTACATTCCAATGCTATGAAGAACCTGCCACTAATGGTCCCCTGCAAAAGAAGTGGTATTCTATGTGTGTGTTTTTGTGCTATATATGCACCTATTGGGGCTACTGTAGCCTTTTATATAGGCAGAACTTGTTCCGTGATAAGTGTAGATTTGTACATGGCACTTTGTGATGCTGAGGTAGTGTTAACAACTTTTAATTTTTAATCGATGGAAATTGATACTAATTAGAAGAGAATACTCCCTCTTAAGAAAGAATTACATTTTGTAATTAGATAGTTACAGTAGATAATTTACCATAAGAGCTGGTATCGAGGTGAAGCATCTATTGTTGGTTCTAGCCTATATACCTGTGAAGTGTTAAGTTATGGCGACTGGACCAGTCTGTAGATGGGATGGGATGAGCATGTATCACACTCTAGGCTAGCTTCACTGATTGAACTGACTTTATGTAATGGTTAGTACATAAAGTCAGTTCAATCAGTGAAGTTAGTATGGCTTGTTGTTATAAGTATCTCAACCTGGAAACTCAGTAAGCTGCAGTTTCATCATATGAGAACCAGCTCCATTGAAGTGAGCAAACAAAAGCTATGCAGCATATGTCACTATATGTCTACATCTAAACTTCAGCAAAGAAATCCATCCAGGAGTGCCTTCTTGCTCAAAAGTGAAGGCATTGAAAATGGCTCCTGGTAAGCATAGGTGCCTGTGCAGCTTTCCACCGAAGAACAACAACAGTCAGGGTTTCATTTAGAAAATTGTCCAAGGGGGGGGGGGGGGGGGGGCAACTGGAGGAATCTGGATATCTGGATATTAAGGGGGGGCATGATGTCAAGCACTTATCAACATCAATATAATACAATTTCCAAGGCAAAAAGGGGGCCCCCTAAATGAAACCCTGACAGTAACAAATTCCAGGAAGAAACCGTTCATGAAGGCAGTTGCGATCATCGGTCATAAAAAATAATCTTTTTGCTCGCATCCAACCTGAAGTAAATTTTATAACTATTGTAAAATCAATAGAGCAGTCTATTGGGCATGTGCATGTGGAGAATGGGCGTGTGCATGTGGAGAATGTGCATGTGGAGAATGTGCATATGCATGTGGACAATGGGCATGTGCATGTGAAGAATGGGAAATTCTTCGATTTGATATAATTTTTTCCTAGATGATGCCCGAGTTTTGCAGCTTATGGCATTTAAGCGTTTAATAGGCAGCTATTCTGTAGTCTATTAGCGAAGTTTTTGTTTGAGTTTGTCAATGGTGGACTACATGTGGTCTGCCCATGCTCCAAGCTTCAAGCAGATGGTTCAAGAAGGAAATGCTTTAGGCTGAAATTCACTCGTTAATGGAGTTAAGAATCCTGTCTTGTTTCAAGTAACTACGTAATCCTCATGTGCATTGGTTGGGTTTGAATCAATTAAGTTCGTGTGATAAATGCCGTGTTTGATGCACTATATATAGAAGCAAATCTAGTCTCTTGACTGGTTGCTCTAATGTGTGTAGAGTTGTTGCTGCAGTGCTGACTGGTTGCTCTAATGTGTGTAGAGTTGTTGCTGCAGTGCTGACTGGTTGCTCTAATGTGTGCAGAGTTGTTGCTGCAGTGTTGACTGGTTGTTCTAATGTGTGCAGAGTTGTTGCTGTGGTGCTGACTGGTTGCTCTAATGTGTGGAGTTGTTGCTGCAGTGTTGACTGGTTGCTCTAATGTGTGTAGAGTTGTTGCTGCAGTGTTGCTTGGTTGCTCTAATGTATGTGGAGTTGTTGCTGTGGTGCTGACAGGTTGCTCTAATGTGTGTAGAGTTGTTGCTGCAGTGTTGCTTGGTTGCTCTAATGAGTGTAGAGTTGTTGCTGCAGTGTTGCTTGGTTGCTCTAATGTGTGTAGAGTTGTTGCTGCAGTGTTGCTTGGTTGCTCTAATGTGTGTAGAGTTGTTGCTGCAGTGTTGACTGGTTGCTCTAATGTGTGTAGAGTTGTTGCTTCAGTGTTGACTGGTTGCTCTAATGTGTGCAGAGTTGTTGCTGCAGTGCTGACTGGTTGCTATACACACATTAGTTGTTGCTGTGGTGGATGATAGAGTTTGCTGCTGCCTATGGCTGTGTCATGACCTCTGCACCCTATGTAGCTGTGCTAAGCATGGCTGAACACTGCTAACTTGTACAAACAGCACCTGCACATGCGGCTGTGTGTGTGTGTGTGCAGGTGTGTGTGTGTGTGTGCATGTGTGTGCAGGTGTGTGTGTGCATGCATGTTTGTGTGTGGAGTGTATAATTATATAGTTCATACTTCCTCAAGTGGTTGTCATGGGGGGGGGGGGGGGGATCACGTGTGCAAATTTGCTGTGCTGCACCAGCTCCTGTCTCTCCCTGGCTTTAGGCAGTGAGCGTCACCATTTTCACTGCCATCTGTGGCCACTCCCACAGACCTCAAATGGTTTTAAGATTGCAATTCTGCTAGACTCACGTTCAGATTTTGTATTGTAAATGAGCGAGCATATTGAAGGATTGTGGCCCGTGGCCCTGATCTGCAGTGCTCTTCTCAGAATCATGAATGGCTCTGACAAGTTAGCTTGCCGTTATAGTTCAAACACGCGCCAGCTCTAGTCACACTTGGGGACTGAAGAGGGTGTGGCAATGTTTGCAACATGTCCGTACAAGACGATCCACTGAAGTATGGAAGTTGAGGGAGCTCTTAGTTCCTGCCAATCATCCCAGAGTGTGCCTCAAGTCTAGGGAATTGCCAGTTCCTGCCAGTCATCCCAGAGTGTGCCTCAAGTCTAGGTAATTGCCAGTTCCTGCCAGTCATCCCAGAGTGTGCCTCAAGTCGAGGGAATTGTCAGTTCCTGCCAGTCACCCCAGAGTGTGCCTCAAGTTAAGGGAATTGTCAGTTCCTGCCAGTCACCCCAGAGTGTGCCTCAAGTCGAGGGAATTGTCCTGCCAGTCACCCCAGAGTGTGCCTCAAGTCGAGGGAATTGTCAGTTCCTGCCAGTCACCCCAGAGTGTGCCTCAAGTCGAGGGAATTGCCAGTTCCTGCCAGTCACCCCAGAGTGCAGAGTGTGCGCACAAAAATCAATGAAGGGTAAAGGGTAAATGTCATTTGCGTATGTTATTCACCAATTAACAGCTGCACTATTTTCCACCCCTGGCGACCGTGTTGAGGTAACCATGTGCTAAGGACCTCTGATGCTAGAGCTCAGCACATGATAGCAAGAAGGGTAAGGTTGAGGACGTCTTTGTTTTACTCGCCGTCCTTGTAGAAATAACTGCGACTTCCTCTAGGAATGGCGAGAAAACACTGATTGTGGTAAGCTGGGAGTGTTGTCAACTGGAATTCAAACGCCATATGATTCCTGCATGTTGACTGCTCCCCCACCTCCCACTGAAGGACATGCAGGGCTGGGGATTGCTCGCTGCTGGTGGTAGCAAGTGTGACAGTGCTTATTCTTGGTTGTCCACACTGCACCTCATAGTACAATGCAACTCGTGGAGGAGGTGCTACGTAGTTGATGTTGATGATTCAGGTGTCGTCTCCACCTGGGCTCACTCTGTTGATGCATGGTTGAAATTGCCTCAACCCTCAACCCAGTGTGATGTTGTGTCCCCATGGAGCTATTGTCAACCTACTTGAACCCAGTGTGATGTTGGTTCAGTGTGTGTCCCCATGGAACTATTGTCAACCTAGATGTTGGTCCAGTGTGTGTCCCCACAAATAGATTCACCTCAGTGTGATGTTGGTCCAGTATGTGTCCCCATGGAGCTATAGTCAACCTACTTTAATCCAGTGTGATGTTGGTCCAGTATGTGTCCCCATGGAGCTACTGTCAACCTACTTGAACCCAGTGTGATGTTGGTCCAGTGTGTGTCCCCATGGAGCTACTGTCAACCTACTTGAACGTAGTGTGATGTTGGTTCAGTGTGTGTCCCCATGGAACTATTGTCAACCTAGATGTTGGTCCAGTGTGTGTCCCCACAAATAGATTCCCCTCAGTGTGATGTTGGTCCAGTATGTGTCCCCATGGAGCTATAGTCAACCTACTTTAATCCAGTGTGATGTTGGTCCAGTATGTGTCCCCATGGAACTATTGTCAACCTAGATGTTGGTCCAGTGTGTGTCCCCACAAATAGATTCACCTCAGTGTGATGTTGGTTCAGTATGTGTCCCCATGGAGCTATAGTCAACCTACTTTAATCCAGTGTGATGTTGGTCCAGTATGTGTCCCCATGGAGCTGTTGTCAACCTGGATGTTGGATGTTGGTCCAGTGTGTGTCCTCACAAATAGATTCACCTCAGTGTGATGTTGGTCCAGTGTAGTCAATGGAATACCTATCAACCCAGTGCTGTGATGTCATCCTGCTAATATGAGGTGATACTATCAGGTTACGTTTGGTGTTTGAAGAATTTCCGAATGTATAGTGTATGTTTCACAGATGAGCGACTACGCTGTGACTAATTAACAATTAATAATTACCCAGTAGAAATGATGAGGTAGAAATATCACACAGAGGGAGTTAATGTCATCATTAATCAGCATTGACATCTTAGTGCGAGATGCCTCCAGCGAGTCTGCTTCATGCTCCACCCCCTCAGAGGAACGCCAAGCTGCATCGCTGACACCCTGTTGTCGCCTCTTCCGTGCCTGGAGACACACATACCTGTATCTCTTCCAAGGGCCTGCACACACATACCTGTATCTCTTCCAAGGCGAACCTCTTAGGCCAGCGACATCACTACCAGATGCTAGCAGAATTAGTTGGAATGCATGTTTCCCTGAGAAACATTTTATTCCCTTGTGGACAGACAAGGCCATGCCTCAAAAGACGTCTTCGATCATGCTTCTCTTTTGGGTGCCATTAATTAGTGATGTCACTGGCAGTTATTTGTTGGTGTGCTAATTGATGTTAAAATTTGAATATCAAAAGAGCCCCAATCAGCACAGTTGCCAGTCAGATTTTTTAAGCACCTCCTGCCCTCCAGTGGTGCCCCAAAGCTTTCAGGGATAGGGGGGTGGGGCCCTATTCTTTTGCCCCTCCCCCCCCAATCCCTCTGCAAATAACTTAAAGAGTGAATATAATATATATTTTAAAAAATCCGATCCCTCAAGTGAGTGCATCTTTTAACCTACCGTGGGCAGAGAGCAGTCACGATGACACTCACGCTAAGTGGTGAAACATTCAGTGGGAGAGGGGGGGGGGGGGGGGTTAGATGTGTGATATATATAGTTCTCACAACACCTTACCCACTTTTGATCTCCATTCTCTGGAGTGGAACTAACCAAATAGTATGCGTGGGATCTTACCAAACCCTGTGGGATCTTACCAAACCCAGTGGGATCTTACCAAACCCCGTGGGATCTTACCAAACCCCGTGGGATCTTACCAAACCCGTATTTTTTCTTTTTTTAGCCACCCCTCTTTCTTCCGTCAAGTTGGTATTGTCATGGCCACACATTGCATGCGTACTAGCTGTTGGTTCATGGTGTCTATACAGCTAACTAGTACACGCCACCCCTCATCTCCTTGGTGCAATACTTCTTGATCGAGTCCCCAGTAACCATTCGCTGGCACAAAGATTGCAGAGAAGCCGACCTACTTGGACTAAGTTTGAACCGATGAGTACGATGTTGTGCATTCGTGGAGTGCGTGTATTCTGTAAACATGCTCTAGTTGGTGTCACTTACATAAGATAGTGTCAGTTCATTAGTGTCGCTGAGCTGACAGTGCATTAATAGTCTTCATGTTCTTGGCTGTATGTGTTTGTCACGTCTTCTTCATTAGTGTCTTGTGGGTATGTTTTAGGAGTCCCTCAACTTCTTAACCCTCAGCCTATAGCTAGAAATCAAGCATGTGCGGTGAGCCGATCTTTAGAAGCACCCGAGCAAGCCACCTTATCACCAAGCCATCTCTGCAAACACAATGTTGACAAGTTTACCTGCAACTTCATAGGCCTTGAAATATGTTCCGAACCACTTTGTCCCCTTCATCAGCATCCCTCCCTCCCTCCCTGTACCTCTGTTCCCTTCATTGATCAACTCGGCTGAGCTGAACCCTCCCAGACCTTGCAGAAGTCTTCCACTCGAAGCCTTGCAGCTGACTGAGGGATTTACAAGTGTCTTGGCATGCTTAATTAAGGAGCTGTTGTTCGTTGTCCTTATACTTAGTCCAAACCTGAAACTCAGTTTTGCTAAAAACCAAGTGACCTCTGTCTGACCGACCTTGCCCATTGTCCCTCCCTGTGTTGGGATTCCTGCCTGGCTCCTCCCTAGACCTGCAGCAAAATTGGTTGCTTGCAGCTGCTACTTGAATCATTGTCTGTCCATCTTGGCACCAACAGAGAGCTGCACTCCACTCTCACCAGCATGCTTCTGTGGAGACCATTCTCAGGTAAATTATACACTCTGCAGTGTGTGTCTTGGTTTTTAGGAGATTACTTGAGGTCATCTCATTCCAGGGTCTATCATATGTATATATATGGTCTGTCTGGGCCTTGTGGTGGAAAATACTTTTAGCAAAAATTGTATTTTGCATTTTTGTGGTGTATGGTGGAACCATGCCTCCTATATGCTTGACTCGGTCAGAGCAGATGGATCTTCATAGAGCTGCTGCAGTGGGTACTTTAATCTCAATATCTGGCCTCCAACTTGTGCATGTGGCCTTCTTTCTAAATGGGAATCTGACTCGGCACTGATTGAACTTTTGTTCGTGATTCACTTGTGCGGTGGGACTCCCATCCTGTTTTCTTTCTTATCTATTCAGTCACCATCCCATCAAGTAGTTCTCTCTCCTCTACTCACTATGCAGCCAGTTCTCTCTCATCCACTGACTGTGCAGCCAGTTCTCTCTCCTCTACTGACTATGTAGCCAGTTCTCTCTCCTCTACTAACTATGCAGCCAGTTCTCTCTCCTCTACTGACTGTGCAGCCAGTTCTCTCTCCTCTACTGACTGTGCAGCCAGTTCTCTCTCCTCTTCTAACTATGCAGCCAGTTCTCTCTCCTCTACTAACTGTGCAGCCAGTTCTCTCTCCTCTACTCACTATGCAGCCAGTTCTCTCTCCTCTACTGACTGTGCAGCCAGTTCTCTCTCCTCTACTGACTGTGCAGCCAGTTCTCTCTCCTCTTCTAACTATGCAGCCAGTTCTCTCTCCTCTACTAACTGTGCAGCCAGTTCTCTCTCCTCTACTCACTATGCAGCCAGTTCTCTCTCCTCTACTGACTGTGCAGCCAGTTCTCTCTCCTCTACTGACTGTGCAGCCAGTTCTCTCTCCTCTACTGACTGTGCAGCCAGTTATCTCTCCTCTACTAACTATGCAGCCAGTTATCTCTCCTCTACTGATTGTGCAGCCAGTCCTCTCTCCTCTACTCACTATGCAGCCAGTTCTCTCTCCTCTATTGACTGTGCAGCCAGTTCACTCTGCTCTCTCACCTGCCAACTTGTAGTTACAGCGAGTGGATATGTCACACTTATGCATGTGAGTAGAGCCATACATAATTCTAGGTCTGTCTGCACCACAGCATGTCAAGTGGCACACGCAGCATTGTTGTTGTCCAATCATGTGTGTGTCCTAGGCTCGTGAAGTGATGAGGTTAGTGTATGAACAAGCGTAAACATTTCTCTGTGGCAATGAGGTGATTGTATTTGGTGGTAAACACAGCTTCATATAAGGCACATCTGGAGTGTTATCGTAGTGGTAAACCTGTTTTTTTAGCTTTGGGTGACACTCGTGCGAGTGTGTGTATGTGCACACGTGCATGTAAGTGTGTGTGTGTGCATGCGTGCACAGGTCCATCAGAAGTGGTCTGATAGGTCCGGCCAAAACCGGACCCTTTTTTAAAATATGAATTTTTAATGGTCATTAAATAATACAAATCAGTAATGGTTGTGAAGTACTGCTAGACTTCACTAGCCCTAGCCCTAGCCCCCAGCCCTAGCCCCAGCCCCAGCCCTAGCCCCAGCCCTAGCCCCAGCCCTAGCCCCAGCCCTAGCTCCAGCCCTAGCCCTAGCCCCAGCCCCAGCCCTAGCCATAGGTCCTGTTTGCACTCACTTATGAACATGAAAACGAGTCCCTTTGCTTGAATTTCTAGTGGCACTCAACTCATCACATTGGTGTGCTTTATTTGAGATGTCATTATGACGTGGATGATGAAAGCTTAATTAATCCAGCCATTTTAGCCGGACCTGTTTCCTCTGGGCCTGGTGTGTGCATGTGCAGGTGTGTGTGTGTGAGGGGGATGGGGAAGGGGGGTGGAGGGGAAGGGGGGTGGAGGGGGGGGGGGTTGGTGGCTATGGTGGCAGCCTAGCTATGGTAGAAGTCTAGCTATGGTGGAAGTCTAGCTATGGTGGAAGTCTAGCTATGGTGGAAGTCTAGCTATGGTGGAAGTCTAGCTATGGTAGAAGTCTAGCTATGGTAGAAGTCTAGCTATGGTAGAAGCCTAGCTATGGTAGAAGTCTAGCTATGGTGGAAGTCTAGCTATGGTAGAAGTCTAGCTATGGTGGAAGTCTAGCTATGGTGGCAGCCTAGCTATGGTGGCAGCCTAGCTATGGTAGAAGTCTAGCTATGGTGGAAGTCTAGCTCATATGGTGGAAGTCTAGCTATGGTGGAAGTCTAGCTATGGTAGAAGTCTAGCTATGGTGGAAGTCTAGCTATGGTAGAAGCCTAGCTATGGTGGAAGTCTAGCTATGGTGGAAGTCTAGCTATGGTAGAAGTCTAGCTATGGTGGAAGTCTAGCTATGGTAGAAGTCTAGCTATGGTAGAAGTCTAGCTATGGTGGAAGTCTAGCTATGGTGGAAGTCTAGCTATGGTAGAAGTCTAGCTATGGTAGAAGTCTAGCTATGGTGGAAGTCTAGCTATGGTAGAAGTCTAGCTATGGTAGAAGTCTAGCTATGGTGGAAGTCTAGCTATGGTGGAAGTCTAGCTATGGTAGAAGTCTAGCTATGGTGGAAGTCTAGCTATGGTGGAAGTCTAGCTATGGTGGAAGTCTAGCTATGGTGGAAGTCTAGCTATGGTAGAAGTCTAGCTATGGTAGAAGTCTAGCTATGGTAGAAGTCTAGCTATGGTGGAAGTCTAGCTATGGTGGAAGTCTAGCTATGGTAGAAGCCTAGCTATGGTGGAAGTCTAGCTATGGTGGAAGTCTAGCTATGGTGGAAGTCTAGCTATGGTGGAAGTCTAGCTATGGTGGAAGTCTAGCTATGGTGGAAGTCTAGCTATGGTGGAAGTCTAGCTATGGTGGCAGTCTAGCTATGGTGGCAGCTAGCTATGGTAGAAGCCTAGCTATGGTGGAAGTCTAGCTATGGTAGAAGTCTAGCTATGGTGGAAGTCTAGCTATGGTAGAAGTCTAGCTATGGTGGCAGCCTAGCTATGGTAGAAGTCTAGCTATGGTGGAAGTCTAGCTATGGTGGAAGTCTAGCTCATATGGTAGAAGTCTAGCTATGGTGGAAGTCTAGCTATGGTAGAAGTCTAGCTATGGTGGAAGTCTAGCTATGGTGGAAGTCTAGCTATGGTGGAAGTCTAGCTATGGTGGAAGTCTAGCTATGGTAGAAGTCTAGCTATGGTGGAAGTCTAGCTATGGTGGAAGTCTAGCTATGGTGGAAGTCTAGCTATGGTGGAAGTCTAGCTATGGTAGAAGTCTAGCTATGGTAGAAGTCTAGCTATGGTAGAAGTCTAGCTATGGTGGAAGTCTAGCTATGGTAGAAGTCTAGCTATGGTGGAAGTCTAGCTATGGTAGAAGTCTAGCTATGGTGGAAGTCTAGCTATGGTGGAAGCCTAGCTATGGTAGAAGTCTAGCTATGGTGGAAGTCTAGCTATGGTAGAAGTCTAGCTATGGTGGAAGTCTAGCTATGGTGGAAGTCTAGCTATGGTGGAAGTCTAGCTATGGTAGAAGCCTAGCTATGGTAGAAGTCTAGCTATGGTGGAAGTCTAGCTATGGTAGAAGTCTAGCTATGGTAGAAGTCTAGCTATGGTAGAAGTCTAGCTATGGTGGAAGTCTAGCTATGGTAGAAGTGACATTTCTCCGCAAATGCTGTAATATCTTGATCATTATTACTTCTTTTTATTCTTATTCTTGGGTGGGCT
This sequence comes from Cladorhizidae sp. MBARI D1340-BT2, assembly GCA_028752905.1. Lineage (NCBI taxonomy): Eukaryota > Metazoa > Porifera > Demospongiae > Poecilosclerida > Cladorhizidae > Cladorhizidae sp. MBARI D1340-BT2. The sequence continues at coordinate 19,094,388 of JAQNBH010000017.1, forward strand.
GGGTTAGTTTGGTAAACTATCTTTGTAGTTGAATTGGATGGTTATTGAAAGTTGAGGACTTAATATTCGTAAAGAAAACTGGTAAAGCATCTCTCTCTCTTCAGTGGAAGCTTGGTGTGTGTGGTGTGTGTGGTTGTGGTATGTGTGGGTGCCTGTGTGTGTGTAGTGTGGTGCATGGTGTGTGTGTGTGCAGTTGTGTGATACAACTAATGTCATTTCTCTGCTGACTAACTCACTGCGGGGGACGGAAGGTCTGATGAGGTTTGAAACATTCACTTTAGACTCACCCACTAGCTTTCACCCGACTATGACAAGAATGTGAAATATGAGAAGATGGCTGACTGATCACATCATGGAGACCATGCATACCAGCACACACCTAGAGAAACAAATCTAGTGTACTAATGTTCTTTTCCCCTCGCCAAGGCTTAGGTAAAGGGTCGGCCTCGTTCGGGTAGGGATAGGGGTATGGGTTAGCAGCGGAGCAAAGTGTAGCACGAATGAGCAAATCACTTCAACCTCTCTCTGGATGGACACCATCTTTTCCCTACCAGCTCTCTAGAGAGCTGCTCCTCCTCATGCCACAAGCAACCTTAGCTGGAGAGATGACCTCGACACGCCTGATTGCTCAGCAGAATGTGATGTGTGTGTATACTGTGCAGTGATTCTCTTCCTTCGAAGAGCCCATTCCATCCCTTTTGAAGAAGTTAATTGGTCGCAGCGACCACCCATTGCTGCACATGTGGGGTTGCTGTTGTTGCTTGTGCTCCACCTGACAGCCTGTTGTGGTTGGGGGAGGGCTGGATCACAGCCCATGTTGACCTGCGCTTGTCAGTGTTTCGTGTTTCCCAGTGGCGTGGAAGCTCCTCCTGCAATAATATGTAACCTTTTAAAGAAGTGCTATGTTACAAACATCCTCCTAGCAGTCAATGTATCAAAATAACAAATATGGAAACATGGCTGTGCCTCTAATTTAGAGCTTAATAGTTTCCGCACGCTTCAAAGGCAACAATTTTTGTTGATAGTTTCTAGTATATAGCTCTGCCTGAGCTTTGCAGGTGTAGCCGTAGCAGAGTTACATGCAGCCAAGTTCGGGATACAAGAATAAAATTGTGATTTTTTTTGCCGTGGCTCAATGGTTGCCACTCCATTTGTGGTACAGTGTTGCTCAATGGTTGCCACTCCATCTGTAGGACAGTGTTGCTCAATGGTTGCCACTCCATTTGTGGTACAGTGTTGCTCAATGGTTGCCACTCCATCTGTAGTACAGTGTTGCTTAATGGTTGCCACTCCATCTGTGGTACAGTGTTGCTCAATGGTTTGCCACTCCATCTGTAGTACAGTGTTGCTCAATGGTTTGCCACTCCATCTGTAGTACAGTGTTGCTCAATGGTTGCTGCTCCATCTGTAGGACAGTGTTGCTCAATGGTTGCCACTCCATCTGTGGTACAGTGTTGCTCAATGGTTGCCACTCCATCTGTGGTACAGTGTTGCTCAATGGTTGCCACTCCATCTGTGGTACAGTGTTGCTCAATGGTTGCCACTCCATTTGTGGTACAGTGTTGCTCAATGGTTGCCACTCCATCTGTAGGACAGTGTTGCTCAATGGTTGCCACTCCATTTGTGGTACAGTGTTGCTTAATGGTTGCCACTCCATCTGTAGGACAGTGTTGCTCAATGGTTGCCACTCCATTTGTGGTACAGTGTTGCTCAATGGTTGCCACTCCATCTGTAGTACAGTGTTGCTTAATGGTTGCCACTCCATCTGTGGTACAGTGTTGCTCAATGGTTTGCCACTCCATCTGTAGTACAGTGTTGCTCAATGGTTTGCCACTCCATCTGTAGTACAGTGTTGCTCAATGGTTGCTGCTCCATCTGTAGGACAGTGTTGCTCAATGGTTGCCACTCCATCTGTGGTACAGTGTTGCTCAATGGTTGCCACTCCATCTGTGGTACAGTGTTGCTCAATGGTTGCCACTCCATTTGTGGTACAGTGTTGCTCAATGGTTGCCACTCCATTTGTGGTACAGTGTTGCTTAATGGTTGCCACTCCATCTGTGGTACAGTGTTGCTCAATGGTTGCCACTCCATTTGTGGTACAGTGTTGCTCAATGGTTGCCACTCCATTTGTGGTACAGTGTTGCTCAATGGTTTGCCACTCCATCTGTAGTACAGTGTTGCTCAATGGTTTGCCACTCCATCTGTAGTACAGTGTTGCTCAATGGTTGCTGCTCCATCTGTAGGACAGTGTTGCTCAATGGTTGCCACTCCATCTGTGGTACAGTGTTGCTCAATGGTTGCCACTCCATCTGTAGGACAGTGTTGCTCAATGGTTGCTGCTCCATCTGTGGTACAGTGTTGCTCAATGGTTGCCACTCCATCTGTAGGACAGTGTTGCTCAATGGTTGCCACTCCATCTGTAGGACAGTGTTGCTCAATGGTTGCTGCTCCATCTGTGGTACAGTGTTGCTCAATGGTTGCCACTCCATCTGTAGGACAGTGTTGCTCAATGGTTGCCACTCCATCTGTAGGACAGTGTTGCTCAATGGTTGCCACTCCATCTGTAGTACAGTGTTGCTCAATGGTTGCCACTCCATCTGTGGTACAGTGTTGCTCAATGGTTGCCACTCCATCTGTAGGACAGTGTTGCTCAATGGTTGCCACTCCATCTGTGGTACAGTGTTGCTCAATGGTGCCACTCCATCTGTGGTAGAGTGTTGCTCAATGGTTGCCACTCCATCTGTAGGACAGTGTTGCTCAATGGTTGCCACTCCATCTGTAGGACAGTGTTGCTCAATGGTTGCTGCTCCATCTGTAGTACAGTGTTGCTCAATGGTTGCCACTCCATCTGTGGTACAGTGTTGCTCAATGGTTGCCACTCCATCTGTAGTACAGTATTGCTCAACAGTTGCTGCTCCATCTGTAGTACAGTGTTGCTCAATGGTTGCCACTCCATCTGTGGTACAGTGTTGCTCAATGGTTGCCACTCCATCTGTAGTACAGTGTTGCTCAACAGTTGCTGCTCCATCTGTAGTACAGTGTTGCTCAATGGTTGCCACTCCATCTGTGGTACAGTGTTGCTCAATGGTTGCCACTCCATCTGTAGTACAGTGTTGCTCAATGGTTGCCACTCCATCTGTGGTACAGTGTTGCTCAATGGTTGCCACTCCATTTGTGGTACAGTGTTGCTCAATGGTTGCCACTCCATCTGTAGGACAGTGTTGCTCAATGGTTGCCACTCCATCTGTGGTACAGTGTTGCTCAATGGTGCCACTCCATCTGTGGTAGAGTGTGGCTCAATGGTTGCTGCTCCATCTGTAGTACAGTGTTGCTCAATGGTTGCCACTCCATCTGTAGTACAGTGTTGCTCAATGGTTGCTGCTCCATCTGTAGTACAGTGTTGCTCAATGGTTGCCACTCCATCTGTGGTAGAGTGTTGCTCAATGGTTGCTGCTCCATCTGTAGTACAGTGTTGCTCAATGGTTGCTGCTCCATCTGTAGTACAGTATTGCTCAATGGTTGCCACTCCATCTGTAGGACAGTGTTGCTCAATGGTTGCCACTCCATCTGTGGTACAGTGTTGCTCAATGGTTGCTGCTCCATCTGTAGTACAGTGTTGCTCAATGGTTGCCACTCCATCTGTAGTACAGTGTTGCTCAATGGTTGCCACTCCATCTGTGGTACAGTGTTGCTCAATGGTTGCCACTCCATCTGTAGGACAGTGTTGCTCAATGGTTGCTGCTCCATCTGTAGTACAGTGTTGCTCAATGGTTGCCACTCCATCTGTGGTACAGTGTTGCTCAATGGTTGCCACTCCATCTGTGGTGTCCACAGTGAGGCTTAGTGTCGCGGGTTATAGCTTGTAGTGGCTGAAGAGAGCACACTACACAGATGAGCCATTTTTTGGATTCTGTGCAGCATGTGGAAGCTATGGAGCTCCAATGTAGCCTCTATCCATCATCTATTTTTGTCTGCCACCTCCTCTTCAATCTCCCTGTTCATTATTGACAAATGTGATAGCAATCACAAAGCACCTGCTAAACACTTCGTGTTACTCTAAGCTCACCCATTGCCTGTCCTGTTACTCTAAGCTCACCCATTACCTGTCCTGTTACTCTAAGCTCACCCATTACCTGTCCTGTTACTCTAAGCTCACCCATTACCTGTCCTGTTACTCTAAGCTCACCCATTGCCTGTCCTGTTACTCTAAGCTCACCCATTACCTGTCCTGCTACTCTAAGCTCACCCATTACCTGTCCTGTTACCCTAAGCTCACCCATTACCTGTCCTGTTACTCTAAGCTCACCCATTACCTGTCCTGTTACTCTAAGCCCACCCATTACCCGTCCTGTTACTCTAAGCCCACCCATTACCTGTCCTGTTACTCTAAGCTCACCCATTTCCTGTCCTGTTACTCTAAGCTCACCCATTACCTGTCCTGTTACTCTAAGCTCACCCATTACCTGTCCTGTTACTCTAAGCTCACCCATTACCTGTCCTGTTACTCTAAGCTCACCCATTACCTGTCCTGTTACCCTAAGCTCACCCATTACCTGTCCTGTTACTCTAAGCTCACCCATTACCTGTCCTGTTACTCTAAGCTCACCCATTACCTGTCCTGTTACTCTAAGCTCACCCATTACCTGTCCTGTTACCCTAAGCTCATCCATTACCTGTCCTGTTACTCTAAGCTCACCCATTACCTGTCCTGTTACTCTAAGCTCACCCATTTCCTGTCCTGTTACTCTAAGCTCACCCATTACCTGTCCTGTTACTCTAAGCTCACCCATTACCTGTCCTGTTACTCTAAGCTCACCCATTACCTGTCCTGTTACTCTAAGCTCACCCATTACCTGTCCTGTTACCCTAAGCTCACCCATTACCTGTCCTGTTACTCTAAGCTCACCCATTACCTGTCCTGTTACTCTAAGCTCACCCATTACCTGTCCTGTTACTCTAAGCTCACCCATTACCTGTCCTGTTACCCTAAGCTCATCCATTACCTGTCCTGTTACTCTAAGCTCACCCATTACCTGTCCTGTTACTCTAAGCTCACCCATTTCCTGTCCTGTTACTCTAAGCTCACCCATTACCTGTCCTGTTACTCTAAGCTCACCCATTACCTGTCCTGTTACTCTAAGCTCACCCATTACCTGTCCTGTTACCCTAAGCTCACCCATTACCTGTCCTGTTACTCTAAGCTCACCCATTTCCTGTCCTGTTACTCTAAGCTCACCCATTACCTGTCCTGTTACTCTAAGCTCATCCATTACCTGTCCTGTTACTCTAAGCTCACCCATTACCTGTCCTGTTACTCTAAGCTCACCCATTTCCTGTCCTGTTACTCTAAGCTCACCCATTACCTGTCCTGTTACTCTAAGCTCACCCATTACCTGTCCTGTTACACTAAGCTCACCCATTACCTGTCCTGTTACTCTAAGCTCACCCATTTCCTGTCCTGTTACTCTAAGCTCACCCATTACCTGTCCTGTTACTCTAAGCTCACCCATTACCTGTCCTGTTACCCTAAGCTCACTCATTACCTGTCCTGTTACTCTAAGCTCACTCATTACCTGTCCTGTTACTCTAAGCTCACCCATTACCTGTCCTGCTACTCTAAGCTCACCCATTACCTGTCCTGTTACTCTAAGCTCACCCATTACCTGTCCTGTTACCCTAAGCTCACCCATTACCTGTCCTGTTACCCTAAGCTCACCCATTACCTGTCCTGTTACTCTAAGCTCACCCATTACCTGTCCTGTTACTCTAAGCTTACCCATTACCTGTCCTGTTACACTAAGCTCACCCATTACCTGTCCTGTTACTCTAAGCTCACCCATTACCTGTCCTGTTACTCTAAGCTCACCCATTACCTGTCCTGCTACTCTAAGCTCACCCATTACCTGTCCTGTTACTCTAAGCTCACCCATTACCTGTCCTGTTACTCTAAGCTCACCCATTACCTGTCCTGTTACTCTAAGCTCACCCATTACCTGTCCTGTTACTCTAAGCTCACCCATTACCTGTCCTGCTACTCTAAGCTCACCCATTACCTGTCCTGTTACTCTAAGCTCACCCATTACCTGTCCTGTTACTCTAAGCTCACCCATTACCTGTCCTGTTACTCTAAGCTCACCTCCTGTTACTCTAAGCTCACCCATTGCCTGTCCTGTTACTCTAAACTCACCCATTACCTGTCCTGTTACTCTAAGCTCACCCATGACCTGTCCTGTTACTCTAAACTCACCCATTACCTGTCCTGTTACTCTAAGCTCACCCATTGCCTGTCCTGTTACACTAAGCTCACCCATTACCTGTCCTGCTACTCTAAGCTCACCCATTACCTGTCCTGCTACTCTAAGCTCACCCATTGCCTGTCCTGTTACTCTAAGCTCACCCATGACCTGTCCTGTTACTCTAAGCTCACCCATTACCTGTCCTGCTACTCTAAGCTCACCCATTACCTGTCCTGCTACTCTAAGCTCACCCATTACCTGTCCTGTTACTCTAAGCTCACCCATGACCTGTCCTGTTACTCTAAGCTCACCCATGACCTGTCCTGTTACTCTAAACTCACCCATTACCTGTCCTGTTACTCTAAGCTCACCCATGACCTGTCCTGTTACTCTAAGCTCACCCATTACCTGTTAAAATTTCTGGGTACTTTGAAGCCGGCTACATCCACCTGTTAACACTTCCTCAGTTATTGTAAGCTCACTCATTACCTGGTAACTGTTACTACTTTGTGGTCACATTACATCACCATCAAGTTGATTATTACATATATATTTTAAACACTAATGCAAATAGGAAGTGTCAAAGCCACACCCACTGTACCATTTTGTGGTTGTACAATGTTCAGTGCTCTCTAAAAGACTGCAGGTGGCCATTTTGGCCTCACAGCCACCAACCACCTATCATGAACCTGTCCCTGGACCTGCCCCAAGTGATAATTAAAAGTTGCCTCGCTATGCCATATTAGTGCCCACATCCCAGCACTAGTACTCCAACAAGCCACTTAAGAACAACTTATTTTCCTTTTCATCTCTCTCCTCAAGGCTATGGCTAGTGATTAATTAGCAGGTTCTGAGAGCTGAAACGTGCGACTGCACAATTGGGAGGGAGGGAGGGATGGAGGATGATGGACATTTCCACATAGCCAGTGCGACTTTCTGATGGATTCCTTAACTGCTCGAGTGGAAGACATTGTGAGTGCCACTACTCGGAGAAGAGCTTGATGCTTCCAAACATGACGAGGGTTGGACAGGTTTAACGTGATTATTATTAATGGGAGCCACATGATACTCATGGTGGCATTTTACTTTCCGCGCACTCATTATTATTGCCTACTAGGGCTCGAGTTCTATGACTTATTCTCTTGCATGATTACTCCAACAGACTATCTCTAATGAGAACTCTGATAAAGTGGGCATGTGCTCTCATGATACTGGTGTGTGTGTGTGTGTGTGTGTGTGTGTGTGGGTGTATGTGTAACTATCTGTGTTTAATGGTGCTGTAGGCTAGAGGTGTTTATATGTTACCCACCACAGCACACTGCATGACTCAAGCCGCATGCACACCAGTCATCATGGTTACCAGAAAATGGTCTTGTGGATAGAGTGCTGACCACTCTGGTGGGATTATGTTGGCCTTGTGGTTGGGGTTCATGCTGGGGTTGATGTTGACCTCATCTGGGGTTACTTGGTGGTTATGCTAATATTATAGCCCTGGCCACACTAGCTTGGTCCATGCATGGGCCAGTCACTTGCAACGTTGGTTGTCAGGGATCTGAACATGCTCAACAGCGCATATTTGCAAGCTGGAAATGTTGAGCTACTACCAGATGACATTACAGCATCACTGCAAGCACACCTGCACCCATGCACACATACATACATACATGCACCCACCTGCACCCACACAGACATGCATCCACCATCATAACCAATCCAGTACCTGCACCCACCCATACTTACTCCACTCATACCCACGCCTACACCCACCCATACACACACCCTTATAATATGCACCCACCCATAACCAACTCATACCACTCCACCCATACACACTCCACCCACACACACTCCACCCACACACACTCCACCCACACCCACTCCACCCACACCCACTCCACCCACACCCACTCCACCCACACCCACTCCACCCATACCCACTCCACCCACACCACCCATACCCACTCCACCCACTCCACCCCACCCACACCCATACCCACTTATACCTACTCCATGCAATACATCTCAAGGCTAGTTAGCAAACACTAATTAGTTAGCACATAGCTTAGGGGTTCATGCAGGTTTGCTTTAGGTTGGTATGCCTCTAGGGACGTACGCTAGCCGACAATTAGAGCTAATTAGTAGTGAAAGTAAACTTGATTGCTCTCTGAATATCTGGCTAACACTTGATTCATAGATCTCCCTGTGACAATTATGAAGAAGTAGCTTTGACAAATTTCTAAGTTATGGACAGTGGCAGAAAGAATTGTATGGAAAATGAACAAACCATGGCCACCATGGCCACCACTCAGGAGAATCTAGGGTATAGACATAACCTGAAGTGTGGAGGGGATCATCATGTAGATGCTGTGAATCTCTTTACGCCTGTGCGGCCCACACCTTCCAAGCAAATAAATAATGATTGTGTGCCAAGGCTGTAGCTGTTTGTTCCCTGGTGGGTGTGGTTCTGTGGTTGCTACATTGTGAGCATATTTCCCGAGAATCAGAATCTGAATTTGCTCGTGTTTGTAAACTCTGGTGACAAATAAGGCACATTATTAAATTAGACCCACTTATAGGACTAGCAGTGACTCTTGTTCTCTTCATATTAGATGTGACTCGACCTATAAAGAATATATCCCAGAACTTAGCGAGAGCGATGAGACGGACATTCTGACCGACCCTTCTACCCCGTCCAGCTACTGTCAAACTCCCGATCTCTCCGATGTGTTTCCTTCCCGATTTCGAGGTTCCACCATTAGCGTCAACCAAGACTCGCCCAGGGTCTCGTTGGTGAAGAGGCCTATTGATGATATCACTTCAATTAGAGGCACACTTTCCTCGGATGACAGAGACTATAAGTTGTCTCCTGCTTCGAGCGTCACTGGTGAGTGGTGTGCAAAGGGTGTGTCCTTAGTCAGGCAAGGGAGGAGTGGGGGGGGGGGGGGGGAACATGGGCGGAGCTACGAGAGGAAAGGAAAGGAAATGTTCGTGCCACTCACAAATGTGATGCACATTTAAAAAATATATATATTAAAACCGGAAGACTATGAGCTTAGAAGTGACATGCTGTGGTTATATTTGTAGCTGCCGTTTCATCCCATCTGTGACCAGGCCATACCTGTGGGGTGATGGGGCATGGCAAATATGGAGGGCTGACTAGGGCATGTGCTGAGCCTGGCATTCCAATGCCAGGCAACAGCTCTGCAAGTGGGATTGTATGAGCTAATCACAGTGACTGCAAGTGGAACACAACAAGGTCTAATTGAACACTTGTGGCTGTGCGGGCTGTTGGCTTTTGCTGAATCAGAAAGCATCACTTGTGCTCGTGGACCCTTCAAGGTGGACCAATGGAAGCTGTACACAGGCTGAGTAACAAGGTCAAGGTCCATGCTCACCTTTATCCTAGCCCAATACCCCTAGCTCTGCATCCCTGTCCCTAGATCCCTAGGTCTAGATCCCTCCCTAGATCCCTGTCCCTAGATCCCTGTCCCTAGATCCCTCCCTAGATCCCTGTCCCTAGATCCCTCCCTAGATCCCTGTCCGTCTAGATCCCTCCCTAGATCCCTGTCCCTAGATCCCTCCCTAGATCCCTGTCCCTAGATCCCTCCCTAGATCCCTCCCTAGATCCCTAGGTCTAGATCCCTCCCTAGATCCCTCCCTAGATCCCTCCCTAGATCCCTAGGTCTAGATCCCTCCCTAGATCCCTAGGTCTAGATCCCTCCCTAGATCCCTAGGTCTAGATCCCTCCCTAGATCCCTCCCTAGATCCCTGTCCGTCTAGATCCCTCCCTAGATCCCTGTCCGTCTAGATCCCTGTCCCTAGATCCCTCCCTAGATCCCTGTCCGTCTAGATCCCTGTCCGTCTAGATCCCTCCCTAGATCCCTGTCCCTAGATCCCTCCCTAGATCCCTCCCTAGATCCCTCCCTAGATCCCTAGGTCTAGATCCCTCCCTAGATCCCTCCCTAGATCCCTCCCTAGATCCCTCCCTAGATCCCTAGGTCTAGATCCCTCCCTAGATCCCTGTCCCTAGATCCCTCCCTAGATCCCTCCCTAGATCCCTAGGTCTAGATCCCTCCCTAGATCCCTAGGTCTAGATCCCTCCCTAGATCCCTAGGTCTAGATCCCTCCCTAGGTCTAGATCCCTCCCTAGATCCCTATCCAATAGCCCTCTAGATTTACAGTTGGTGGGAAAGAACTAGCACCACTGGGCCATACATCATGGTCCACTTGTGTTCCTGGCCGATGGTTCAGAGCACCACTGGGCCATACATCATGGTGCACTTGTGTTCCTGGCCGATGGTTCAGAACACCACTGGGCCATACATCATGGTCTGCTTGTCTTCCTGGTTTAGCCTCCAATGATGTCGTGTCATAATTCTCACTTCTCTTGGGTTTTTTAATTTTTTAAATCATTTTCCTTTGACAGGAGACGTTCCTCCTCCTCTGCCAGCCAGAGACACTGCAACACTCAACAGAAGAAAAACGGTCACCACCATGTCTTCTTGCTCCTCCATCAACTCAAGAAATATGTCCATATCCATGGACCAACTCAACCTTCAAGACAAACCAGACGCCGATACCACAAGTGAAGATGCTGCCAATTTCGACCGCCTGGATGCAGAACCGTACCTGCAACCTATGGAGGTTCAGCGAGTCTTGGGCCAGTCCGTAGGGCAGTCGATGCGACTCAAGGACAACCTACACCGCAACAGTCCAGACTTCAGGTCCATGAGATTATCCCATAAGACCCTTCCTCCAAGTCTGCCTATAAACACATCTCCGGAGAAGAGTGGAGAGATCATGCTGAACAGAACGCACCGGAGAAGTCGCTCCAACCCTTTTGTACTGGCGACAGTGGGTGACTTTGTGCACAGTCCCCCCCATCTACCCCCCAGGAATTTTGATTCTGTCTCTTCCATGGGGACCCCCAAACACAGGATGAGCAACACCCCCAGCTTCGTAGAGTCCTCGATGGATTTCAGCTCTCCAACAATGTTTGACACGCTGCGGAGACTTTCCAAAAAGCCCCTCCCCTCCATTCCTGACGATTCTTCTCTTGAGAAGTCCAAGCAGCACACTGTGACAAGGAATAGGATTCTCACTTCAAGGTCAGTCGACTTTGATGGCGATGGCGACAATCTCTCGCAGATCAGCGGCCCGTTCGAGGATATTGAAACCACGGAGAAGAGAGTGAAGGATGGTGTCTCCCTGTCTCTACCTGATTTGATTGGGTCCTCCAGCACTTTACCAGAAGGTTCAGTGCCTCCAACGTCTGGCCACGGAGGAGGAGGCGTCAACATAGAAGATGACGAGTATGCCGAGATCGACGAGTTCCAGCAATACATGCAAATGTCCTCTGCTCCGCTGAACGTGGAAAAGTCCAAAACATTGCCCTCATCTCAGTCTCAGCTGAAGCTGGAAGGCCAGGGAGAGAACGTCGCAGTCGCTCTTCCGCCGACAAGAAGGTCGGTGGTGAAGAGCATTTCTTCCACATCCATGACCTCTCACGTTCCAGTGAAAGGAGCGAGGAAAGACACCATGTCGTTGGTGCCTTCAACTGCTCTCATATCCACTCTTAAAAAGCGCTTGAAGTTCCCTCGAAACGAACCCTCCATCCCAGAGGAGTACAAAGACGGGGCAACTTCACCCATGCCACCCAGGCATGCCACGGTGACTTCCATCCCTGTGATTGGTCAGTCTCCGTCCGCCACGCACGACATCAGACCACTCCCACCTTCTCCATCCAAAGCCATTCTAAATAGATCGTCCAATCAGGTCGTACAGAAGACGGACGGAAGCAACATCTACGAAGTCATTGATGAAGGGTTTGTAAGTGAACTGACGAACAGACCCAGCAGCAAAAACTTACACAGAGAAGCTATAGTGGAGTGGGAGCCTCCAGTGGGTTGCTCTTTGTGGCCAAAGTATTTGGAAGTCACGCATGCCTTCTTCAACCTGCCTCAGGTTCAAGAGTTGTGGCTAGACACCGTCAAATCCATAATGACGGATGTTGACCCGGAGGACATCTGCCCTCCGTACTTCAACGTGAGTGTGACATGCGCAGCCGAGAGCTTGAAAGGCATGTCAGAGGTGCCGGACGAGCAGGAGAGAACTGAGGAAGAAGGGAGGCCTGAGTCCAGTAGCCCCCTTGATGCTGACACAAAATTGGTGAAGATGCACAGCATTCCACCATCTGCAAACACTCTAGATAATGGCATAATTCCAATCCATCTGCCTCCTTTAGTCCCACCCCATCGGAACGAGACACCTGATGGTGCTAGCTCTCCTGCCGAGAGAGGGTTGGCTCCCCAGCTGCAGCTGCAAGCTCCGTCACCCTCCGGGAGCAGCCACGGGAATTCAAAACTGTCTGTCGACGACGACCATCTCATCATGATGCTGAACCAGTGCCAACACTACGACTCCGATGATGAGGTTTCCAGCTCAAACGAGGACAGTGACGAGGATGAATTGGACTCAAAATCTAGCAGCGATTCCGACTTCAGTTCCTATCTAGACATCTCTCTCAAGCCAAGGAACTCTCACGAACTCGTCATCACTGATCTCATCACTACCACAAGATCGGTGCCCTCTCCACCACCACTAACCCAATCCCAACCAGAACAAAGAGGAAATAACTCTAAATTGCCCCCAAAGCAAACACCACCCAAGACGAAGGTCAAACCCAACAAGGTGCCTCTCCAGATGCCCAGCTTATTGACCTCCACAAGGGAACTGCGAGCAATGGATTCCAACGATAGCGATAAGCTTAGCACAGACTCTGCCCTTACCAAGTCCCCCATCTCCGTCAGCGTGGGAGATTTTGACATGGACCACGCAATGAAGGAAGACGGGGAGGGTGTGGTGCACAACGTGAAACCCTCGCAGATATTCAAGAACAGGACCACGTACAGACAGACTACCCCTGAGCTGTCGGGGAAGATAAGAGGAGATTCCGGCACCTTTGAAGAGGAGGATTCCTTGCCACGCACACTCAGCCATTCCCGATCATCAAGTTAGCAAACAGGGTATAATCACTTTGGTGTGGTGTTACACATTCCATTATTATATTATATTAATTAATGTAAAGTGTTTTATTTTATTAATTAATATAAAGTTATTATTATATTAATTTAATGTAAAGTGTTAACGATACATGCAGTGTGCTACGAATATACTCATTTTCTCTGGACAGGATGTGCAAGCGTTAAGTCATTAATTACGCATGTACTATTTTTCCGAAGTTGAGGAATGTTGGTAATGATGTATATAGCCAACTATATCACTTAAATAATGATCAGTGTTGGCCTAAGTGTTGTGGGGTAACATAAAGGAACATCATTGAGGGTGCTCCATGCTGGAGCCTTCCTCGGCATCCAAGGGTATGCTGCCGGGACTGCTGTCGACCAGATGAGCCACGGATTCTGCGCTGATTTCCAACTCGGATAGGGGACCATTCTCGGGCAAAATCTATTAAGCAACATAACGTGTAGATGATTACAAGAGAGCCATTGGTGCAGTAAAATTGGTAAGGGATCGTCTTTCTTTAATTAATGGTACAGGGTCTTCAGTAAATGGCTGGTTTTAAAATATGACCACACGGAACTTAAAGTGGACAAAATTCAGCGACCTTTGACTCCTAGTGTGTGTGACAGTACAAACTTCTCAAGTGCCCACAATTATAATCATTGGATGGTATTAGAAGACAATTACCAACTGGTGCAACCCCCTCCCCCGAATGCTATGGTTAGAGCGAGTGATGCATCAGTTCCGAGCCAGTGAAAGAACACAACGTACCGGAGATCCAACTTTGAGGAAGACGATCTTCTCCAGGTTGGCCAGTATTTGCTGGAGCTCCAGTTGGTTGTAGAGCAATGGAGAGTGGAAGGTGATATTCGGAGGCATGCCATAGATCTGTACACCCAACGCCTGCAAATTATGGTAGGGCACCTCGGAGCGACCGGTGGCCACTTCTGAAGGAAGGAAAGTAACAGCAGAATTGTTTGAATGTTATTAGATATAGTGATGACTTGTACACAGCCAGCCATACAGATGATGTTTTGAGCATGACCCTCCTAGTCTACACACACAGAATATATATATGTGCAGAAGTTTAGGGGACAGAGATACACGCCAGGCAAGTCAACTGCTATGAAACACATACTGCTCTAGCAGGCCCACCTGCCGCTACATACATTCAACAACTGTAACTAGAAAGAGGCTAGGAAGTTAGTGATCACAGTCCATTTTCTCCATTTATTCCATACTGTACATGTTTTGCACATTAGTTTAGTATTGAGGAGTGCTCCCTATATTGGTTTGACCCCTATTTTAAAATGGCGGCCCCCAAAAGTTTATTATCTCTGCTAAAACTCACTTGGGAAGCTTCTTAGTATCATAAAAGAGTGTCTTCAACAGATATTGACCACAAAAACATTTCGAGCATGCCTTAGATTCTTCACGGAGGGTAGTAAACAGAGAACAAAAAACCCATTAAAATGTGAACTTTTATCTTCAGGTTCTTGTAATTATATACTTTCCCCCCAGACATTGTAATTATATACTACTTTCCCCCCAGACATTGTAATTATATACTACTTTCCCCCCAGACATTGTAATTATATACTACTTTCCCCCCAGACATTGTAATTATATACTACTTTCCCCCCAGACATTGTAATTATATACTACTTTCCCCCCAGACATAACTTGCAGTAGACATTCGCCACAATTTTACTAACCACAAAACTGTGCAATGCATTGCAACGACTCTTAACCCTTCCACCGCTGGATTTACACAGCACTTTTTAAAAATAGTGACGTTATTTTACATAATATTTTATATCAACCGGGAGTGCACAAATGTCCCTAGCAACCATGGTTGATGTTATAGCATTGGTGTTGACAAACATTGTGGTCAAATGTAGCAACTGACCACATGCAATGAATATCATTATAACATTTGATTGTTTGTTTTGATTGTATTTTTAGGCAGAATATGGACAGATAACTGGAGATTACATCATGATGTAAATATAATAAAATGACTGTCATATTTTAATAGGGCAGATAATTAGAAACCATAGCTAAGTAACTACCTATTAGCTTTATATTATTATAGCTATATAGATGGATAGCTAGTACCCGTGAAGTGGATAGCTAGTACCCGTGAAGTACCCAGGTAAATGCTATTTTTTATACAAGTCAGAAAAAAAGCAGTAATGCTAAAGGATCTTACATGTATGGCTATTTATTTTCCTGGGACATCTTGTTCCTGTTCTTCACCATCGTCAGTCTCAAGACCTGGATCCCTACGCAAATCAGCGCTACGATCTCTGGACTGGCTAAAAAACAGGTTCTGAATCTACGATGTCAGTCAGAGTTGCTAGCTCTTCAGGATCTCTAGTCTGTTCTCCGTGGTAGGCAAATATCCCTTCTCCTTCCTCATCACTGCTTTCAACCTCAGAGAGACCGAATTCGTCGTCATCCAGCATTGCCAAAACATCTTCTACATTTAGTCTAGAAGCCATTTTTTTAATCGATCAGCTGAGTTTGACGTCACGAATACCTTGGTTACCTAGGCACTATACCTCAGCTATTTTAATTCCAGCTCTAGCTAAGCGAGGGACATGCCCAGGTATATTTAGCACATGCGTAGCTAAAACTAACGATTTTATATATTTGTTTTTGTCGCGGTCATTTACAACTCCGCCATATGGCGGATACGGCGGTGAGACAGTTAATCCTTTCACTGGCAGATTTACGGAGGACTTTTTACAAAAATTGACACAATTTCACATTTTTTTATATTATAGAGGACCACATAAAGACAAGTACCCAACAACTATATATCAGGTGATAGCTGATGCATGAAGGGACGTTATGGTAAATTTTAGTTGCTTAGCAACAAACCACAGAAATGTGAATATTGTTATATAAGTATTTATAAGTAAAATAAAAGGGTTTATATCGGGTTTATATTATCTCAATAATGTTAGCCGGTCAACTTTTGGTCAACAACTGTTTGTCAACAACAATTTTTTGGTTGATTATAACGAACCACAAAGATGTGAATATCATTATAAGTTGAAAAAGGCTATTTCAGCTCGGTTTCATACACATGAAATCAGCAATGTTAGCTAGTCAACTTTTGGTCAACAACAACTATTTGTCAACAACAGTTTTTGGTCAATTATAACAAACCATAAAGATGTGAATATAATAACAAAGAGGAAGTAAGGGCTAGGGTCCATAGTACTGAAAAATAAATAAAAGTATGTGCAAAGTGTGCATAACATAATTATAAATAAATATAGATAAAAAAATAAAAGGGCAATGCTTGGCACTGTGAAGGTCTGCATGTTCAGCATAACTCAGACAAACACATAGTGCTACATTATAAAATATATATATATATATATATATATATAATAACCTCTCCTCCAACCCTGTCTTCTCCTCTGCTGCTTCCTCATCCTCCTCCAGGTCCATGAGTGAAACTACCTTCCCAGGAGAAATAGTTCTTATTATTATGCTAGTTACTAGGCCTTACTATACAACTCTTATCTATTCTTACCTTGGGGGAAGTCTTCATGACCATCGCTATCGTCTGAAGCTTCGCTTGGCAGAGTAGGGTGACCTATACTTTGAAAACTTGCTTCGTGGTCGGTGCCAACAGCTTCCGTTATAGCTGCCATAGCATCACCGTCAACTACGCCAATTCCCAGGTAAGCACAGGCACCTTCTTCCTCTTCTTCACTAACGTCAATCTTGGACAGGCCGAAGTCATCCTCAAATAGGAAGTCTAACGCTTCGTCTCTACTAAAGCGGGTCGCCATTTCTTATTCGAGACCGGGAATTAACCGGAAGTGATGTTTGCTGTCACGTTTACTTCCCTTTCCTAATGCCGTATTTTCCAGATATTCAGGGGTAGATTAGAGGCATGCTTTAGGCATACTCGTGCAATTTTTTAATTATACCGCGAACGGTTAATTTTTAAACGAATTTTTTCGTCGCAGTTAGTCAGTTTTCGCGACTTAAGTCGCTTATGCTAGTGAAAGGGTTAATCCAGCACCATCTATCTGTGCATAGATAACTTCATAGAATATGTGTATTCGTCATAATTTTATTATTAGAAGACTCCAAACTATTGCAATGCATTGCAATGACTCGCCTGTTTCTCGATTCAATACTAACTGTTTAACGAAACAGCAAAAAATCGGTAAAAATTGTCAACGTCGTAATCATGGGCTAACTGCACAAAACTTCAACAATTGCAGGTTAGTCAACAATAGTTGCATCATCAGTTCATAAGTCATCAGTCTACAGCTCAGCTATATATGTACTGCAGCTAACCCATAGATGTTGGCAACTCCAGGATCTACGGCTGGTCACTATCATCTACAACTAGTTTGCTGTGTCCAATCTATTCTTGATCCTCTTCATCCAAGGAAACCTTCAAGTGTTCAACCTTCAGTGACCCATGCTGACCACTCCTCCTCCATCACAGGAAGTGCTACTTTCCGTACCAACCTCCTCTTCATTGACGGTAACTCCCTTACTTGTTCCTTCTATTTCCTCCGATCTCTCGCCTCTTGTCCACCCCAAGCGGTCTGTCTGTGCTTCCGATTGCTGTTCAGCTCTGCAAACTGGGTACCTGAAGCTCGAGAGCTCGGTACAGCTCCCTCACATGGACGTGCTGCACTGGATTTCTGCCATTGTCTTTGTTGCGATGTATTGGTTGTGTTAAATACCTCGATAGTACATAACACTTCTATAATAAGACACAGTCCAAAAAGCTGGAGAGGCGATTCCTAATCGACGTTGTATGTATCTACTATGAATATATAGGCATGTGTGTGTCTACTATGAATACATAGGCATGTGTGTCTACTTTAGTACTAGACATGGTAAACAATAGCATGTAGAGTATGGTGGGTTAATTCTGGTGCTACATACAAGTGCATAAGTGGCTGCTTGACTAGAGCAAAAACAATAGAAATAAGACAAAAATGTTCTAAATCTATTGAATTACTGACCAAAGAAGAAATGGAACAAGATTTACACCAATCAATGCCAACAACAAACATTTGCAGAGGTCCTTGCTAATGAAGAAGACCAATATGCTTTTTAAAACCTGTATTATATTTATAGAGTTAATAGGTAAAGAGTTCATGCAAATGTTTGTTGCCGACATTGGTGAATTCTTGTTTCATTTCTTCTCTTTGACTAGTATATATATATATATATGTATATACACACACATATATGTATATGCACACACATATATATATATACATATAAACATATATATATATGTATATACACACACCATATATATATATATATATATATACACACACACACACGGCTTCATTTAGAAAATTGTTCAAGTGGGAGGGGGAACTCTAGATATTAAGGGGGGACGGGCATAATTGGTAGGTGGAGGACTGTACTGCCAGAGGTTGTAAGGGATGAGGAGAGAGCTGCAGACACTGGTGAGGGCTGCACTGCCAGAGGTTGTAAGGGATGAGGAGAGAGCTGAGGGCTGCACTCAGCATCAAGGGGTCAGGCAACCCACATGTTCCCCACACTAGCATGTTTGATGTTTATTATGTATCATAATTATGACACTCAAATTCACAAGACAACCAAGAATAGACTATAGCACAATGGTGGATTATGATCCTCTTGAAAGAATGTGATCTGCCAACATTTTATAATCCAAACACTCATGGTGGATAACGGTATATAACAGGCTCACGCGAGTCTTAGCACCTCATTGTTCCGATGAAGGCAGGAGCATCTAGTCGAAACAGTGACAGAGTGAATTTCAAGTTGATTGTTGAGAAGGTAATTTTAATTTCATTATGTCAACTGAGAGTTTGTTGGGACTTAATGAGTGATAAGATAACAAATTAACACTTTCCAACCACAAGACTAACCGTCTCGATACCTCGCAGAGTTCCTGGGATACTTACTTGCTATATTAGCACTATTATCATCATCATCACTATATTTCTGGTAGCCTGGGATTATGGGATTATGGCGTGGCCACTTGTGAAACAATGTCGCTAATTACTAAGTGGTTTGCAGGAATGTTTGTGGTAAGTAGAGAATGCCATACATGGAAGAGCTCGCTAGCCAGTCAAGAGTGCCCTTCTAATAATAATAATGGCAGCATGCCTCGAACATGGCTGGCACGTGAAGACGAGGACTAATCACAGCGCGGAAACCAAACCCACAAATACTGGCTGGAGATTTCTTAGCACCTCCAGGGGGCATGTACAACCTAAACGTCCTTGGGCACTGCTCAATTTCTACTCTCACAACCTTCCAGGGCAGGGTCGGGTTTGGATGAAGTTGTTGAAGTGTGGGGCAGAAAGGTTGCTGTGTGCCAACTCAACTATTCCCTGTGGAGTCTAATAGCCCGCACGACACACTGATCACTGTCTCGACTTAACACCTGGAGACAGAAGCTTTTGCGTGCACTACTTCACCAATACCCAGACAACTTCTGAAGTCGACACTTTAACCCTCTCACTGGATATATTTAACCACAACATACACATGTATTCTTGCCTTGTTAGCTCTGGGGAAAGTCCCTAGCAACCACACCGTATGCGATGTATTGATGAACATTGTGGTCAGTGTTTGTTGCCATGGAATTCAACCACACAAAAATACAATTACTAGCCAGTAAAAATAACAAGCTACCCAAGTGTTGCTTGGATTAGGCTGGGACCCACCACAGCAAAAGGACGGCCAGCATCAGTGTCACTGGAGCTGACAAAGCTCTGTCAACTGCCCAATCCTACTTCATGCAATCAAACCTAAAGATAGAACTTGTTTGCTCAGATACTACTTTTTCCATGGACTACCAGCTCTGTCAACTGCCCAATCCTACTTCATGCAATCAAACCTAAAGATAGAACTTGTTTGCTCAGATACTACTTTTTCCATGGACTACCCGCAAACATCCTTGCAGCTCATGCTCTACTTGCTCACTGCACTGCTAACTAATAATGCCTTCTTCTTCGCTGATAATCTCACCTCCTTCTAAATTGTCAGCTCGAGTGAGAGCGTCGAGCGGTCGAAGGTACATAAGTCAGGCACGACTCCTCCTCCCAGCAATAGCATAGCTTCAGGGTGAACACACTGATCTGACCAAGGTAAGAGGAGATGCCATCTCCTTCCTAATCTCTGCTTTCAGAACCAAAGAAAGCATACCCTCTAACGTTAGTTAACCGGTCATCTTGACCACTATGAAACAGTTTCTCGAATTCTGAACAGTCTGAGTAAAAAAAAAAATTAACCACCTTAGTTACTGAACATCGAACATCTAATGGCTTCATATTTGCTAGGCATGTCATAAATATTTTTTTACCCATAAAAAATCTCTTTGAACCCTACGATCAACAATTAAAATTTATTTTTTATTTTTATGTATACGCTTACACCAGTGAGTGGGTTAAGAGTGGGTACTAGAGGAAATCAGAAAAGGGGATCCTTTGTCTCACAACAATGACAGCACGAGAGGTGACTTACTATACTTGAGGGAAAAGGCGTTCATGACACTCTTCTGCATGGTCTGCACGGAGCTGAGGCTGGGGAAGATGTTGCTGGCTTCCCTCTTCATCATCATGTTCCCAACACCACTTGTGGGCGTGGCACTCACTGATGACAATCCTTCCAGAGGACACGCAGGCAGCTGTTCTGCAACTAGAAGAGGATGAACCATTCAAGGTCAGACTAAAGTGAGAGAGTTGGTAAAGGATCACAATGGTAGTTCTACTCGATCTTCAAGAGATACCTTATCGGGTACTGCATCCTAATTCTCTGATCGCTTGCTACAACTTTAATCACAACTTGCAGCACAGAAAGAAAGTGAGGAAGGTCTCACTGAGAGCACAGGAAGTAAGGAAGGTCCCACACGGAGCACAGGAAGTGAGGAAGTGTACACTGAGAGCACAGGAAGTTAGGAAGATCTCACAGAGAGCACAAGAAGGAAGATCTCACAGAGAGCACAGAATGTGAGGAAGGTTTGAGCACAGGAAGTAAGGAAGGTCTTACAGAGAGCACAGGAAGTTAGGAAGGTCTTACAGAGAGCACAGGAAGTTAGGAAGGTCTTACAGAGAGCCAAGGAAGTTAGGAAGGTCTTACAGAGAGCACAGGAAGTGAGAAAGATCTCACAGAAAGCAGAGGAAGTGAGTTAAGTATCACTGAGAGCACAGGAAGTGAGGAAGGTCTCACAGAGAGCAGAGGAAGCGAGTTAAGTACCACAGAGAGCACAGGAAATGAGGTAAGTGTCACCGAGCGCATGAGGTGTCACAAGCACAGGAAGCTAGGAAAAGCAACCCCCCCCCCATGTAACATTGTACCTCCCCCCACCCCCCTCCCCTCCCAATCCACCACAGGGAGCGAGTGAAAACCATACCTGTCTGATCGCTGAAAACATATCCAATGAATGGATTCTCCAGAGGCTTGCCTGTCTGCTGCCGCATCTTGTGGTAGCTCTTGCCCTTGCTGGTGGCCAGCAGGTGGGTCTGTAGCTCGCAGGTGCTGATCACCACAGAGTAGGCCTCAAAGCCAAGCTGTTCCAGCACGTCAAACTGAAGAGCAGACAAAACAAGATGCAAAGCCAACAGCAGAGTCACCAGCCAGCTTTGCACAGAGCCAGCAGCATGCACAGAAGTCAACTCCTCTCTGTATATTTACATGTATGCTGACACATCGCATGCACCAAGACACAGAACACATAATTATACCTCTCATCACAACGGGTATCCCAGTGGAGCCGGGGGCAATCCTAGGACCAACCGTGGGTACGACTGTCCCAAGGTGTTTTGCTACCTAACTGACTAGTGATATAGGGGGAAGAACTTTGAACATCCACGGATGACCCCCGGGGTTCTCCACGGCAGCACTTTACAGAGTCAACCTTTCCAGAGGAATGTGAATTAGCAAGGTATTCTGAGCTCATCTTCGTTGGAGCCCAAACAAATGTTCAAAACTGTGAATTCACCTTGAAGGTCCTGCATCCATCTACTCTCCCTCACCGCACACACAATGTGAATTCATCTTGAAGGTCCTGCATCCATCTACTCTCCCTCACCGCACACACAATGTGACCTTGAAGGTCCTGCATCTATCTCCTCTCCCTCATCGCACACACAACTTGCGTACAATATGTCCACTCTACTATCAGAAGACCCCAAACTATCCAACATATTATCATTTGCAGAACAAACTATATGGTGCATGCATCTTCAGTATTTCTGATGAAGTTGAAATGTGGAGAGAATACAATTTGAAGTTGATTATTGAGAAGGTGATTATAATAAGACCACTCTATTTCTTGATTCAGCAAAACACCATATAATTGGTAAAGGTCATCTACATCATAAACACACTTAAGTAATGAATATATACACAGATACTGCTATTGAATTCCTGGGAAAGCCTTGGCTGAGTAAGGCCCCAGGCATGCTAGATTTGGGATAGGGGTACCACCTGGGGTACAGATGGCATCATTGAATGTCATAGCACTTGGTATTGTCGGCCATTTTTGGGAAGATACACCTGCACATGTGTCTATCACACTCCCGACAATAGCTCGCAAACAACGCAACATGCAGCCCTAGCCCCTAGCCCTGGCCCTAGCCCTGGCCCAGCATTACCATCAAACTAACGCCAGCTAGCTACATTAGAGCTCACCTAATGCACACAGCTGGCTAGGCTTTACTCGATTAGAAAAACACCACAGTTGCTGAAATGTACAGAGGTGGACAGAGTTGTCTTCAAGTGGTTCCATAATTACTAATTAATTTTTTTTGAATGGCCATAAATGGGAGGCTTGGGAGAACAAGGTTGGAGGGATCAACACCAGGGGGGAGCCACAACATATTGGGGGAGACTTGGGAGAACAAGGTTAGGGGGGTCAACACCTGGGGGGAACCACAACATAATGGAGACTTGGGAGACAAGGTTGGGGGGTCAACACCCGGGGGTAGGCACAACATATTGGGGGAGACTAGGGAGAACAAGGTTGGGGGGTCAACACCTGGGGGGAACCACAACATAATGGAGACTTGGGAGACAAGGTTGGGGGGTCAACACCCGGGGGTTGGCACAACATATTGGGGGAGACTAGGGAGAACAAGGTTGGGGGGTCAAGGGAACCACAACATATTGGGGGAGACTTGGGAGAACAAGGTTGGGGGGGGGTCAACACCCGGGGAGAGCCACAACATATTGGGGGAGGCTTGGGAGAACAAGGTTGGGGGGGGGGGGGGTCTACACTCGGGGGGAGCCACAACATATTGGGGGTTCATGCAGGTTTGTTTTATGCTGGTATGTCTCTAGGGACATACGCTAGTTAACAAATTAGTAATGAAAGCAAGCTTGATGCTCTCTGTAATTTTATCTTTTCTCAGGCAATGCGCAGGGTAACCTTCTTGAGTATTCATAGATACACACATAGAGACGCACAGAGAGTAAGAAGTTGCCTGGTTTTGTTGACAGTCTGTGCTGCCAACTGTTGCCTCATGACTAAACTTCTGAAACAAACTGATCACTTCTTGGTAGAGAAAAAGTGCAGCTGCTCGAGACCCAGCCCCCAATGGAGTAGCTCTAGTCTACATCGCGACTCAAGGTTGTGCATGTGAAACCACGCCCATCATTACCTGTCTAAGGTCATGCATGTGAAACCATGCCCATCATTACCTGTCTAAGGTCATGCATGTGAAACCACGCCCATCATTACCTGTCTAAGGTCATGCATGTGAAACCACACCCATCATTACCTGTCTAAGGTCATGCATGTGAAACCATGTCATCATTACCTGTCTAAGGTCATGCATGTGAAACCACACCCATCATTACCTGTCTAAGGTCATGCATGTGAAACCATGTCCATCATTACCTGTCTAAGGTCATGCATGTGAAACCACGCCCATCATTACCTGTCTAAGGTCATGCATGTGAAACCATGCCCATCATTACCTGTCTAAGGTCATGCATGTGAAACCACGCCCATCATTACCTGTCTAAGGACATGCATGTGAAACCACGTCCATCATTACCTGTCTAATGTGTTGCAGTGTTTATTGCACATTCTAGCACTCAGATGATCACACGCATTTCATACAAAATGCATTACCAGCGAGTGAGGACATGTTGCATTGTTTTTCACACTTTAATTTACCCGATGAAGACCGAAGTATTTCAATAAACGTTACCAATAGAAACAAAGAAGTTGAGGCAGGACATGACTCATCATGCTGCATGGCTTATACCGTATATACATGTATATATATATACGTAGCAGGAAATGAGTTGACAGATAATTAAATGTGAACACATTGGCAGTCTAAGCCAAAGAGAAGAGCTGCCGAGATATATATATAACATGCCCACTTACCGCATGCATGACTATCATCACCGACAAACTTTCAACATCCAAATCATCAAATATTTTAATTTGTTAACACTTCCAGTTATCCAAACATGCACACACGCACACCCACACCAACACAAACACACACACTAGCAGTGTCTAATCAAGTCCTGTACCTTTTCCTGAATGGCACCAAGAGTCTTCTCCAAGATGGACTCCTCTGAGGTGAGGTCAGCATCGAATAGCTGTGAGAGGGAGCGGTCTATCTCTGTGCCCATCAGGGCAGGCTGCGGTGGATGCATGCCCTGAGGAGAGGAAGGGGTGTGGTTTTGGGGTTATATATGGAACTGTTATCTGTGATCAACTTGGTGGACTCTAGGAACCAGCCATGGTAGTCAAGGAGATGGACTCTGAGAACCACCACTGGTGGCCAAGGAGATGGACTCTGGGAACCAGCCCTGGTGGCCAAGGAGATGGACTCTGAGAACCACCACTGGTGGCCAAGGAGATGGACTCTGGGAACCAGCCCTGGTGGCCAAGGAGATGGACTCTGAGAACCACCACTGGTGGCCAAGGAGATGGACTCTGAGAACCACCACTGGTGGCCAAGGAGATGGACTCTGGGAACCAGCCCTGGTGGCCAAGGAGATGGACTCTGAGAACCACCACTGGTGGCCAAGGAGATGGACTCTGAGAACCACCACTGGTGGCCAAGGGTGGTGTACTCTGGCAACCAGCACTGGTAAAGGGTGGTCTTGTTTTAGTATATTTACTCCACTTCCCCCCTGCCCCCCTGCCCCGCCCCTTCTTGCCCTTCCCTCTCTTACGATGTAACAATCACATGAACCATTCCGAACATTTGCTGCGCTGCAATAATCTTCAGAACAGAATAGATGGTGCATGCATCTTCAATAAGTGATGAATTACTCCAGAACAAGAAGAACATACACTCTGGATCCATCATGCATGCATGCAAAGTGTGCAGGGAGCATAGAATGTAGGAAGGTCTCATACAGTCAGGACCATGGACAGATAGGGAACATACAGACAGACAGGCACATGCAGACAGACAGGGCACATACAGACAGACAGACAGGGCACATACAGACAGACAGGGCACATACAGACAGACAGGGCACATACAGACAGACAGACAGGCACATACAGAGAGACAGACAGGGCACATACAGACAGACAGACAGGCACATACAGAGAGACAGACAGGGCACATACAGACAGACAGGGCACATGCAGACAGACAGGGCACATACAGACAGACAGACAGACAGGGCACATACAGACAGACAGGGCACATGCAGACAGACAGACAGGGCACATACAGACAGACAGACAGGGCACATGCAGACAGACAGGGCACATACAGACAGACAGACAGGGCACATGCAGACAGACAGGGCACATACAGACAGACAGACAGGGCACATACAGACAGACAGGGCACATACATACAGACAGACAGGGCACATACAGACAGACAGACAGGGCACATACAGACAGACAGACAGGCACATACAGACAGACAGACAGGGCACATACAGACAGACAGACAGGGCACATACAGACAGACAGGCACATACAGAGAGACAGGGCACATACAGACAGACAGACAGGGCACATGCAGACAGACAGGGCACATACAGACAGACAGGGCACATACAGACAGACAGGGCACATACAGACAGACAGACAGGGCACATACAGACAGACAGGGCACATGCAGACAGACAGACAGGGCACATACAGACAGACAGACAGGGCACATGCAGACAGAAAGACAGGGCACATACAGACAGAGAGACAGGGCACATACAGACAGACAGACAGGGCACATACAGACAGACAGGGCACATACAGACAGACAGGCACATACAGAGAGACAGGGCACATACAGACAGACAGACAGGGCACATACAGACAGACAGGGCACATGCAGACAGACAGGGCACATACAGACAGACAGGGCACATACAGACAGACAGGGCACATACAGACAGACAGGGCACATGCAGACATACAGACAGACAGGGCACATACAGACAGACAGGGCACATACAGACAGACAGGGCACATACAGACAGACAGGGCACATACAGACAGACAGGGCACAGACAGACAGACAGGGCACATGCAGACAGACAGGGCACATGCAGACAGACAGGGCACAGACAGACAGACAGGGCACATGCAGACAGACAGGGCACATACAGACAGACAGACAGGGCACATACAGACAGACAGACAGGGCACATGCAGACAGACAGACAGGGCACATGCAGACAGACAGACAGGGCACATGCAGACAGACAGACAGGGCACATGCAGACAGACAGACAGGGTACATACAGACAGACAGGGCACATTCAGACAGACAGACAGGGTACATACAGACAGGGCACAGACAGACAGACAGGGCACATACAGACAGACAGGGCACAGACAGACAGACAGGGCACATACAGACAGACAGGGCACATGCAGACAGACAGGGCACATACAGACAGACAGGGCACAGACAGACAGACAGGGCACAGACAGACAGACAGGGTACATGCAGACAGACAGGGCACATACAGACAGGGCACATACAGACAGACAGACAGGGCACATACAGACAGACAGACAGGGCACATACATACAGACAGGGCACATACAGGAGACCCATATCAGCGTGTCCCCAGTGTCTCAAAGATTCGTATTTACAGCTTCAAACTTGTTGCTGCAGTGCACCATGCTAAATAACCTGTACATGTACCTCGATACAAGTGCCCCATCCTCATCAATCGAGTACAAGCGATGTCTCCATGACAACTGTGAAAGTTGGGGATACCATCATCACAAAGGCGTACAAACCACCTTGTGCAAAGTGGCACCGACCAGTACTTCTTTTTAATGCTCACCCAGAAGTCCTTGCTGGCGATTTCAACAATCATCACACTTTGTGGGGTCATAGTACAAATGATGAGGCTGGCAAACAGTATTGGGCCTCTGCCAGTGAGTGAGCCTATCTCCAGTTCGATGCCAAGCTGCCAGGTTCTTTCCATTCATGCAGATGGAGGAAAGACTACAACCATGACCTGTCTAAAAAAGTCGATGGCCACACCCTCTCCTGAAAGATCCTCCACCCTTCCCCACCCTTCCCCACCCACGTAGCCAGCACCGACCAGCTTTGATTCATATCGTGTTCAAACTCCTCTGGCTAAGTCTAAGCTACTTTGCTGTAATTTCAAGAAAGCAAACTGGGAAGGCTTCATGGCTGAAGTTGAAGAAAATCTCGCTGAGCTTGACCTTGTCTCTAAGAGCTATACCAGCTTTTGTAAGTTCCTGATGCTGCTGCAAAACACCCCACCCCACGTGGGTTCCGCAAATCCTTAACACCCCTGCTGTGTGCCAGCCACTGAGGAACTCCCCTTATACAACATGGAGCCTTGGGCGATCCTAATGTTGCTACAGAGCTCTCAGATTAGCCAAACAACAACGCTGGCCAAGGTCTGTCGAGGAATTCAATTTCACACACTCGAGTAGGAAGGCCTGCAATCTCCTTAAACATTTTTGAAGCTGCTTCGCAACTCTAAGGTGGCTTCCATTAAAGAAGCCCGACGAGAAGCGAAGAAAAATCCTCACAGAGACCTGCTCCTTATCGCCACCAACATCTCTTCTCTGTAACCTCTACACCATAGCTGATAGCGATGCAGGTCTCTCCTCCACCTAAGCAAAGAAAGCCGTAGGTGCTGAGGGAATCTATCCTGAATTCCTGAAGAACCTGGATCCCAATAATGGATGCTTGTCACCACGGTCAATGCAACTTCTATCATACCCAACAACTTGTAGAAAGGCTAAACTTATTACCACCTCAAGCCAGGGAAATCTGCTGCTGATCCAGCCAGCCATCACTCCTTTGCACTCCCTACAAGTTGTTTGAGTGCCTACTGCTGACCAGGTCTCTCCACTTGTTCAGCTGATCCTTCCCAGGGAACAAGCTGGTTGAATGATGGGTTGCCATAGGGATCCGTTCTTGGCCAATGCTCTTTAAAGGTCAACTGCAGTACATCCCCCCCCCTCCCCCCCCTCCCCTCCCCCCTCCCCCCCCTAACTGTTTTCTATGTTTGGATAGTTCTAGTACACACTGTAAAAAATATTACAGTACATTTTAAATTGCCCTACAAGGAGATACAAACCATTGTAAGAAGACATCCATTTGGGTTTGGCTTGCTTGCTAATGGTTATATCGTGTGGGAGTCCTAGCATTCCTGCTTGCACTCCCAGCCATTTTCTCTAGTTCAGCTGAAGAAGTCAATTATGCATATAAGGAGACACCTGCCTACTTGTGTAGAGAACTGACCACACCTCCCCTTGAAGAAAGCATCTACGTACCATTAGGATCAGAAGAGGGAAACTCTGAGTGTAGCTGAACCTGAAGATAAATTGGCAATAGTGCCAACCCCTTTCCATATAGGTTTGAGCCTGATGTTACAACCTCAGACAGTTCCATCTCTTCTTCCAGTGAAGAGTATGATTCAGAGGAGAGGTAAGTGATTCATCCTGGTAGAACTATATCTTCAGTCCAGTGTTGCATCTAATAATGTTAACCTAAATGTCTATGTAGTCACTGAATACCATGGAGACAAGCAAGGAGTGTCTGTGCTGCAAAGAAATTCCTAAGATATTAGAGAAAAAGAATGACCTGGAAGTTCCTGTGAGCTGCATTACAGAGCACCCAGGTTTTGAGGACGTTTGCTTGAATGTCTGGGTCCTTCAAACAGCAATGGGACCACTCCACCAACTGCATTGCATGTGCATGTGTATATTATGGGTGTCTTATTTCCTCCTCTCTCCCTCCATTTTGCCACAGGAAGTAAAGATATACAGCCTATAGACAATTGACCAGGTAGTGCTGGGCTTGGTTAGGAAAGAGTCGTTTTACAAGCATGTGCTGTGGACTAAAATTCGAGCAAGTTTTCCTTCTGAAACTTATACAGAGTTTAACTATCCCGTGTTAGCAGCAATTTCCACTAGCAAGCTACAGTATTATGTTGCTGTGCTTCCATTATCATACGAACATTCATGAAAATTGTTCAGTAATAGCTTTTTCTTTGTTAGGCCTCCTATAACTATCACACAATGGATGAGGTGAAGAAGTAATGGATTTGGATGCATGCAAGGAACAAAGAACTTCTATGAACAGGTCAGCAACATAATCTATTATGAACAAATAAATCACATCATTACATCGCACCTGCAATACATGTAGTAGTAATAATCTCACCACAAGTACTGTCTTGCACTATCACCTTTACAAAACCTTGCATTTGTTATTATTGCTTTGCCTTTCTCGCTTGCTTTGGTGTCTGCACGGAAGTTAGAATTTAGCAAGTTTGCTGATCACTAAGAAAGTGAAAACTTCTATGGAGAAAGCGTTGGCACTACTGCCAATTCATCTTCACCTTTAAGGGGAGACAGTTGCATTTTTTTTAACTTTTTAACCTGTGGTTACAACTTTAGAGCTCTGTAGATTCTGCAAACTTCATGGTATGGACTTGATATATAGCTCAAAAGATAGGTCTTTCTGTGTGCTCTCTTTTGATACTAAAATATATTTCATAGAAAATCAACGCCCTCAATTTTGCACCCCCGCGCTTGACCACGTAATAAAATTTTAACGCTTATTGAAAAAGGTGATTGAATGCTCTAGGACTTCCTCTAGCCACTCGTACCAATTTCATTTTTTTGCACTTAGCAATCTGGAGTTATTCTGGATGGGGACTTTGGGATGCAGGTTTTTGAGGTCCCTCCACTTTAGGGTTTAGTAACTTGAGCCTATGAAACATATTTTAGTATCAAAAGAGAGCACACAGAGATACCTATCTTTTGAGCTATATATCAGGTCCATACCATGAAGTTTGCAGAATCTACGGAGCTCTAAAGTTGTAACCACAAGTTAAAAAAAGTTTTAAAAAATGCAACTGTCTCCGCTTTCAGCTACACTGCCAGAATTTTCCTCTTCTGATTCTGATGATAGATAGTATCCTAGCTTTCTTCATGGGGAGGTGTGGTCATGTTCTCTACCACCACAAGTAGGCAGCTGCCTATATATAATTGACTTCTACAGCTGCACTTCAGAGAAGATGCACTGCTGGGAGTGCAAGCACAAGAGGTAGGAGCACTCCCAACTATACTCCATTAGCAAGCCACACCCTGACTGATGATTCTTACAATTGTATCTCCTTGAGACTGCAATTTAAAATGTAATATTTTTTTACAGAGTGTTATTATAACTAGAACTATCCAAACAAACAAACAAACAAACCAAAACAGGGGGGGAGGAGGAAATGCACTGCAGTTGCCCTTCAACATCTCTGTGAGCGACATGCCTTGCACCATCTCAAGGAAATTTACCTACATGTATGCAGACGATTCTTGCATCTCCAGCAGATAAACTTTGATGACACCAACAGTACCTTTATCTCGTGACCTACAATTGATGGAGGAATACTTCACACCCTGGTGCCTGCGTCCAGATCCAACTAAGCCTACTGTCACTGCCTTTCATCTCAGTAACCGTCAGGCTAACAGTGAGCTCAAGGTGACTTTCTGTGGCAAACTGAGAAGTAACCAAAGCACCTAAGTCCTTGGAGAGACCTTAGACTGCACTGCAGTCTTACATATTGTGAGCACTTGAAAAGGGAGGGGCAGGAAAGATCAAGTCCAGAGTCAACATCATCTGGAAATGGGCAGACCAGCTGGGGCTCCAGTGCGTGCAGCCTTCAGACAGCTAGCATCCTTGCCCTTGTGTTTTCGACAGCAAAGTACTGCTCCACCCGTGCGGGCTGAGAGACACTACACCAAATGCCTCGACGCCATCTTGAGCTCATCAATATGGATTAGTCAGTGGTGGGGATCCAGTGTGTGCACCTTTTGGACAGCTTGCCCTTATGTTTTCATCAGTGGAGGACTTCTCCCCTCTGTGGGCGGAGAGTCACCACACCAAATGCCTCGACGCCATCTTGAGCTCATCAACGTGGATTAGTCAATGGTACAGTCCTGTCCAATATCACACCACCTGAAGTATAATGGAAAGACGAGGACCCTGAGGGAATATGACCACAAAACCAACCCAGCCCTACCTATTCACGATGACCTAGAGAATCTTCCAAGACTAAAATCATGGAAACCTTTCTGGATCTCTGCAGAGTCCCTGAATGAAGCAGATTTTGACCCAAAGAGAGCTTGGTGCAGTGTATGGGAAAATGTGGATTTTTCCAACAAGGACCTTGCTACTGTGGTGCCTCCAGGATTCAACCTCAGTAGGTAACACTGGGACTGCCCTCAATAGGATCCACGCCCCACTTGCCAGCACTGCATATCATCTCTCAAGGTGGAGGTTCCAAGATAACTTGGCATATATATGCGACTGTGGCTACCCAGATCAGACCGTTCCTTATATTGTGATGATTGCATGCTGAGGAAATTGCTAGGAGGTATCAAGGACATCTACAGTACCTTGTGACAGGCGATGCTCTGACTGGCCTCGCAACTTGTACTTGCCTCTAAGACATACAGACAGGGCCACATATAAACAGGGTAACAGAGAGACAGGGCCACAAAGACATAGGCCACAGATAGACAGGGCCACAAATACCACCCAGCAGGCAGAGCCACAGAGAGACAGGGCCACAAATACCACCCAGCAGGCAGAGCCACAGATAGACAGGGCCACAAATAACCACCCAGCAGGCAGAGCCACAGAGAGACAGGGCCACAAATACCACCCAGCAGGCAGAGCCACAAATACCACCAACAGGCAGAGCCACAGAGAGACAGGGCCACAAATACCACCCAGCAGGCAGAGCCACAGGGCCACAAATACCACCCACAGGCAGAGCCACAGAGCCACAGGGCCACAAATACCACCCAGCAGGCAGTCACAGAGACAGGGCCACAAATTCCACCCAGCAGGCAGAGCCACAGAGAACCAGGGCCACAAATACCACCCACAGGCAGAGCCACAGAGAGACAGGGCCACAAATACCACCCAGCAGGCAGAGCCACAGGGCCACAAATACCACCCACAGGCAGAGCCACAGGGCCACAAATACCACCCAGCAGGCAGAGTCACAGAGACAGGGCCACAAATTCCACCCAGCAGGCAGAGCCACAGAGAACCAGGGCCACAAATACCACCCACAGGCAGAGTCACAGAGCCACAGGGCCACAAATACCACCCAGCAGGCAGAGTCACAGAGAGACAGGGCCACAAATACCACCCACAGGCAGAGCCACAGAGCCACAGGGCCACAAATACCACTCAGCAGGTAGATTCACAGAGAGACAGGGCCACAAATACCACCCAGCAGGCAGAGCCACAGGGCCACAAACACCACCCAGCAGGCAGAGCCACAGGGCCACAAATACCACCCAGCAGGCAGTCACAGAGAGACGGGCCACAAATACCACCCAGCAGGCAGAGTCACAAAGAGACGGGCCACAAATACCACCCAGCAGGCAGAGTCACAGAGAGACAGGACCACAAATACCACCCAGCAGGCAAAGCCAAAAAGAGACAGGGCCAAAAATACCACCCAGCAGGAAGAGCCACAGAGAGACAGGGCCACAAATACCACCCAGCAGGAAGAGCCACAGAGAGACAGGGCCACAAATACCACCCAGCAGGCAGAGCCACAGAGAGACAGGGCCACAAATACCACCCAGCAGGCAGGGCCACAGAGAGACAGGGCCACAAATACCACCCAGCAGGCAGAGACAGGGCCACAAATACCACCCAGCAGGCAGGGCCACAGAGAGACAGGGCCACAAATACCACCCAGCAGGCAGGGCCACAGAGAGACAGTGCCACAAATACCACCCAGCAGGCAGAGCCACAGAGAGACAGTGCCACAAATAACCACCCAGCAGGCAGAGCCACAGAGAGACAGGGCCACAAATACCACCCAGCAGGCAGAGCACAGAGAGACAGTGCCACAAATACCACCCAGCAGGCAGGGCCACAGAGAGACAGGGCCACAAATACCACCCAGCAGGCAGGGCCACAGAGAGACAGTGCCACAAATACCACCCAGCAGGCAGAGCCACAGAGAGACAGGGCCACAAATACCACCCAGCAGGCAGAGCACAGGGAGACAGGGCCACAAATACCACCCAGCAGGCAGAGTCACAGAGAGACAGGGCCACAAATACCACCCAGCAGGCAGAGTCACAGAGAGACAGGGCCACAAATACCACCCAGCAGGCAGGGCCACAGAGAGACAGTGCCACAAATACCACCCAGCAGGCAGAGCCACAGAGAGACAGGGCCACAAATACCACCCAGTAGGCAGAGCACAGAGAGACAGTGCCACAAATACCACCCAGCAGGCAGAGCCACAGAGAGACAGGGCCACAAATACCACCCAGCAGGCAGAGCACAGAGAGACAGTGCCACAAATACCACCCAGCAGGCAGGGCCACAGAGAGACAGGGCCACAAATACCACCCAGCAGGCAGGGCCACAGAGAGACAGTGCCACAAATACCACCCAGCAGGCAGAGCCACAGAGAGACAGGGCCACAAATACCACCCAGCAGGCAGAGCACAGGGAGACAGGGCCACAAATACCACCCAGCAGGCAGAGTCACAGAGAGACAGGGCCACAAATACCACCCAGCAGGCAGAGTCACAGAGAGACAGGGCCACAAATACCACCCAGCAGGCAGGGCCATGGAGAGACAGACAGGACCACATACAGGGGTGCATAGGCAGGTACACAATGCACCAGAAAGACAGGACCACAGAGACATGCGGAGTATATACACATTACCCAAGAAGGAGGGTGTACACTAGGTGATACATACCTCAGGGTTTTTACCAAACCTGCTTGCCTAAAGGAGCTCTTGCATGATATCGCACATTACCCACACTCTTCTAAAAAGTATATACTCGCTAAAAACCAAGTGATCTTTCTTCAACTTTGAATACCACCCCTATGTTGGTCATCACAATGCCTGGCTCCTCCCTAGACTTCCGCAAAGTTGGTTACTTGCAGCTGCTACTTACTCTTCATAAGCTTTTGTCTGCACTCCACTCCCACAAACTCAGCTGCCATACTAGGTCTAGAGTTAATGATACTTTACACTTATGAATCTTATCCTGGAATATACTCAACCTGTGGATAGCTTAATGACCAATTCTTCCCGTCATGCTTGGAAAAAGATGGCACCACACGTTCTCTATTTACTGTATGTACCTGAATGGCTGCAGAGCAAACTGCTTCAGCCTTTACAGCCCATTCTTTGCGACTGGTCTCTTCCAGTGCAGCCCACTTCTGTGCCACCACTGCATTACGCTCCCGGAACTCTGCACAACAACAAACAAATATCACTTCCTCCCAGAACTTGGGACAACAACAAACAAATATTACTTCCTCCTGGAACTCTAGACAACAACAAACAAACATTACTTCCTCCCAGAACTCATGACAACAACAAACAAACATTACTTCCACCTGGAACTCAGGACAACAACAAACAAACATTACTTCCACCTGGAACTCACGACAACAACAAACAAACATTACTTCCTCCCAGAACTCATGACAACAACAAACAAACATTACTTCCTCCTGGAACTCAGGACAACAACAAACAAACATTACTTCCTCCAAGAACTCATGACAACAACAAACAAACATTACTTCCTCCCAGAACTCATGACAACAACAAACAAATATTACTTCCTCCCAGAACTCATGACAACAACAAACAAACATTACTTCCTCCCAGAACTCATGACAACAACAAACAAACATTACCCTCCCAGACTCATGACAACAACAAACAAACATTACTTCCTCCAAGAACTCGGGACAACAACAAACAAACATTACTTCCTCCCAGAACTCGGGACAACAACAAACAAACTACTTCCTCCCAGAACTCATGACAACAACAAACAAACATTACTTCCACCTGGAACTCAGGACAACAACAAACAAACATTACTTCCACCTGGAACTCACGACAACAACAAACAAACATTACTTCCTCCCAGAACTCATGACAACAACAAACAAACATTACTTCCTCCAAGAACTCATGACAACAACAAACAAACATTACTTCCTCCCAGAACTCATGACCAGAACTCATGACAACAACAAACAAACATTACTTCCTCCAAGAACTCGGGACAACAACAAACAAACATTACTTCCTCCCAGAACTCATGACAACAACAAACAAATATTACTTCCTCCAAGAACTCGGGACAACAACAAACAAACATTACTTCCTCCCAGAACTCATGGCAACAACAAACAAACATTACTTCCTCCAAGAACTAGGGACAACAACAAACAAACATTACTTCCTCCAAGAACTCGGGACAACAACAAACAAACATTACTTCCTCCCAGAACTCATGACAACAACAAACAAACATTACTTCCTCCCAGAACTCATGACAACAACAAACAAATATTACTTCCTCCCAGAACTCATGACAACAACAAACAAACATTACTTCCACCTGGAACTCATGACAACAACAAACAAATATTACTTCCTCCCAGAACTCATGACAACAACAAACAAACATTACTTCCTCCTGGAACTCATGACAACAACAAACAAATATTACTTCCTCCAAGAACTCATGACAACAACAAACAAACATTACTTCCTCCCAGAACTCATGACAACAACAAACAAACATTACTTCCTCCCAGAACTCATGACAACAACAAACAAACATTACTTCCTCCTGGAACTCATGACAACAACAAACAAACATTACTTCCTCCCAGAACTCGGGACAACAACATACAAACATTACTGCCTCCCAGAACTCATGACAACAACAAACAAACATTACTTCCTCCAAGAACTCATGACAACAACAAACAAACATTACTTCCTCCAAGAACTCATGACAACAACATACAAACATTACTGCCTCCCAGAACTCATGACATCAACAAACAAACATTACTTCCTCCAAGAACTCATGACAACAACAAACAAACATTACTTCCTCCCAGAACTCATGACAACAACAAACAAACATTACTTCCTCCCAGAACTCGGGACAACAACAAACAAACATTACTTCCTCCCAGAACTCGTAACAACAACAAACAAACATTACTTCCTCCCAGAACTCATGACAACAACAAACAAACATTACTTCCTCCTGGAACTCATGACAACAACAAACAAATATTACTTCCTCCCAGAACTCATGACAACAACAAACAAACATTACTTCCTCCCAGAACTCATGACAACAACAAACAAACATTACTTCCTCCTGGAACTCATGACAACAACAAACAAACATTACTTCCTCCTGGAACTCATGACAACAACAAACAAATATTACTTCCTCCAAGAACTCGGGACAACAACAAACAAACATTACTTCCTCCAAGAACTCGGGACAACAACAAACAAACATTACTTCCTCCCAGAACTCATGGCAACAACAAACAAACATTACTTCCTCCCAGAACTAGGGACAACAACAAACAAACATTACTTCCTCCCAGAACTCATGACAACAACAAACAAACATTACTTCCTCCTGGAACTCATGACAACAACAAACAAACATTACTTCCTCCAAGAACTCGGGACAACAACAAACAAACATTACTTCCTCCTGGAACTCATGGCAACAACAAACAAACATTACTTCCTCCAAGAACTAGGGACAACAACAAACAAACATTACTTCCTCCAAGAACTCATGACAACAACATACAAACATTACTGCCTCCCAGAACTCATGACAACAACAAACAAACATTACTTCCTCCAAGAACTCATGACAACAACAAACAAACATTACTTCCTACCAGAACTCATGACAACAACAAACAAACATTACTTCCTCCAAGAACTCATGACAACAACAAACAAACATTACTTCCTCCCAGAACTCATGACAACAACAAACAAACATTACTTCCTCCAAGAACTCGGGACAACAACAAACAAACATTACTTCCTCCCAGAACTCGGGACAACAACAAACAAACATTACTTCCTCCCAGAACTCATGACAACAACAAACAAACATTACTTCCTCCCACTTCCTCCCAGAACTAGGGACAACAACAAACAAACATTACTTCCTCCCAGAACTCATGACAACAACAAACAAACATTACTTCCTCCTGGAACTCATGACAACAACAAACAAACATTACTTCCTCCAAGAACTCATGACAACAACAAACAAACATTACTTCCTACCAGAACTCATGACAACAACAAACAAACATTACTTCCTCCAAGAACTCATGACAACAACAAACAAACATTACTTCCTCCCAGAACTCATGACAACAACAAACAAATATTACTTCCTCCCAGAACTCATGACAACAACAAACAAACATTACTTCCTCCTGGAACTCATGACAACACCAACAAACATGTACATTATTGTCAGCATAAAATCAAATACTTTGTAGATCTCTCTTTCAATTAGCTTTTTTATTTCAAATCTGGTTCAGCAAGCGCCAAGACAACACGTCTAATGAAAGGAGCACTTCATCCTCATTTCACAGTGCCTGTGGAGCAGATGTGTCGTGAAGGTCCCTTTCATCCTGTGTGATGATGAGGGTAGTGACAAACATTTTGCTACTTTGGTTCAGTTCTTGGATGAGAGGGTCAATATGCCAGCTATAAGATTTTTTTGGACATGCCTATATATTTGTAACATTTCGACAGAGATACTTCGGTCTTCGTCAGGTCGATTGTGGCAACATGTTTCACACAAAAAATGCACGTGATTCATGATTTGTCTGAACACCAGAGTGGATAAGCATGGCAACAATCAGACGATGATTGGTGTGTTTTCACATGCATAGTCTTGTGAGTCGAGACCCAGTAGTCGGGTAGATCCTGCCTTACATCTCGACTGAAGCGCTGATCCCTAGATGTCAGATGGATATGCAGTGCCTCCATGATGAGCAATTCCTCCATTCGCAGGCTCTATCCAAGCACCGATGTCTCTTCCCACAAGATTGCATGCTCCGAGATAGTAGACTTCTCAAGTTTTCCATTTCTGCAAGCATCTTTATGCTCCTTGATTCGGGTCTCCAACCTCCTCATTGTATCACTGATGTACACTTCCCCACAGCTGCAAGGAAGCCTATACACAACTGATGATTTCATGGTAGTTATCTTTGACCCTGATAAGCTGAGGTCTCAATGTCAAGCCTGATTAACAACAACCCTGATATCAATTTTTCCACACACAGGCCTGATACCTTCACTTAGCCCAGTCACATAAGGGATGATTATTAAGGGTTTTTACCTGTTCATTCCCTTCCATTTCCTTATCTTCTTCCCTTCCTCCCCTAGGTGACTCCTTCAAAGCTGAGCAATGAATGATAGTGGGTAGCCATTGTTGGAAAATACTTGGCGAAGGTTGTCTGTCTCCCTGTTCAGTTCTCCTTGTGTGGTGGCCACTCTTCTGGCTATCATAGAAACTCTTGACAATATGGCTACCTACTACTCATCGCTCGGCTTTGAAGGAGTCACCCAGGAAGAAGACAAGGATACAGATAGGGGGGGATCATCCCTTATGTGGCTGCCCTGCATGCAGATGTAAGTAATAAATATCAGATATATGTCAGTGGAAAATCTGATGTCTGAGTTGTTTTTTAAATTGGGCATTGCATTAAGATCTTAGCTTACCAGGGTCAAAGATAGATTGGACACTACCATGAAATCACCTAGTCAGCGCTTCAGTCGAGATGTAGGGCTGGATCTCACCGATTGCTGGGTCTTGACTCTCAAGACTATGCACGTGAAACCACGCCCATCAGCATCTGATGGGTAGCCATGCGTGTCCACTCCGGTGTTCAGACGGATCATGAAGCACGTGCATTTTTTTGTGAAACACGTTGCATTAAAAAAAAATTTTTTAAGCTTGCCCTATCATGAAGCACGTGCATTTTTTTGTGAAACACGTTGCATTAAAAAAAAAATTTTTAAGCTTGCCCTGATGGACACCGAAGCATCTTGGTTGGTTGAAATGGTCGCAATAAAATAAAGAGCAAAAAGCTGATTGGAGAGAGAAATCTACAAAAACCAACAAACACTTTCACAGATGCCAACATAGCGACGAGAAGGCTGCACTAAAACCTCATCTAATGTAGTGTCCTAACCCAACATATTTTGGTTAGGATGAGGCTCTGAACGAGAGATTTCACAGAGGCACATTGAACTGCAATAATGTTGTGTTACCTGTGCTAATCTCAGGGTTACTGCGAACGCAGTCTGAGAAGAATAAGTTGTAGCCGTTGACCCGCTTGAACTTCTTAATTGGTGGACCAGTAATAATTTTGGGGGGAGACTCAGTCTATCCACAAAATACAAGCACAAAAAAAGTTAATAATAATTATAATGAGGAGGAGGAGGAGAATCCCCACTGGTGCCAGTGGAGGAGGAGAATCCCCCTGGTGCCAGTGACAGCCCCTACTACACCATCAAGGGCCGAGACTTGGGGACAAGGGGCTACTCGACCCCACTGGTGCCAGTGACAGCCCCTACTACACCATCAAGGGCCGAGACTTGGGGACAAGGGGCTACTCGACCCCACTGGTGCCAGTGACAGCCCCTACTGCACCATCAAGGGCTGAGACTTGGGGACTAGGGGCTACTCAGCCCCACTGCTGCCAGTGACAGCCTGTTCCTAGCCTACTGCACCATCAAGGGCTGAGACTTGGGGACTAGGGGCTACTCAACCCCACTGCTGCCAGTGACAGCCTGTTCCTAGCCTACTGCAGGGCTAGACTTGGGGACTAGGGGCTACTCGACCCCACTGGTACCAGTGACAGCCCCTACTGCACCATCAAGGGCTGAGACTTGGGGACTGGGGGCTACTCGACCCCACTGGTGCCAGTGACAGCCCCTACTGCAACATCAAGGGCTGAGACTTGGGGACTAGGGGCTACTCGACCCCACTGGTGCCAGTGACAGCCCCTACTGCAACATCAAGGGCTGAGACTTGGGGACTGGGGGCTACTCGACCCCACTGCTGCCAGTGACAGCCTGTTCCTAGCCTACTGCAGGGCTGAGACTTGGGGACTAGGGGCTACTCGACCCCACTGGTGCCAGTGACAGCCCCTACTGCAACATCAAGGGCTGAGACTTGGGGACTGGGGGCTACTCAACCCCACTGCTGCCAGTGACAGCCTGTTCCTAGCCTACTGCAACATCAAGGGCTGAGACTTGGGGACTGGGGGCTACTCGACCCCACTGGTGCCAGTGACAGCCCCTACTGCAACATCAAGGGCTGATACTTGGGGACTAGGGGCTACTCGACCCCACTGGTGCCAGTGACAGCCCCTACTGCCATCAAGGGCTGAGACTTGGGGACTGGGGGCTACTCAACCCCACTGGTGCCAGTGACAGCCCCTACTGCAACATCAAGGGCTGAGACTTGGGGACTGGGGGCTACTCGACCCCACTGCTGCCAGTGACAGCCCCTACTGCACCATCAAGGGCTGAGACTTGGGGACTGGGGGCTACTCAACCCCACTGGTGCCAGGGATGGCCTTGGATTTGGTCTCGGAGGTTTTTTAAATGCTGCTAGAAGCCACCATTGCCAGAAAGGGCACGGCACTATTGTTTATATACCTATGCATGCATCTTTCAAGTTCCCACCGATAGCCCACAAATTACTCGACACGGCAACATGACCAATGAACTAGACTCGCTATGCTGGAGCTTGCATAACATAAGCAGTTTGCTACCCTTTGGAGCCTTTGACAACCTCAGATTTGGTCTCGAGGTTGTTTCAACATTGCTATTATAAATCAACATTCTTCTCTAAGGCTTCTACTGCGAGCAGAGTGAGCAAAATTCCAGTGAATTGCTGCAACAAGTTTGAAGCAGGAGCTAGGGGGGGAAAGGCCGCAGTAGCCTAGATGACCTCATCTCCCCTTAGCTCCTGCGGAGGGCTCCTCCCTACATTAGAGCTCAACTACTGTATTTTGTAGAGGTCGTTTAAATGTTGCTACTGTAGTGAGCTGGCCTTTGCCAGTTTTATTTCATTTGGCCAATTTTTTTAAATTTAAATTTCCCATTTTCCCGCTCATTTTTTATTACTTACAACTACAACTACTTACAACTACTTACAACTACAACAAAAATCCCGGGCATCTTGTAATAATAATAAACATTAAAATGTTGCATAATTAAAAAATAAACTACTACTTCTACTACTACTACTAACAACAAGAACAATAAAACAACAGCAACAAGAACAACATAATAATATAATAAATAATAATGGTTTCATACAGGGTTTTGTTATTGGGGGGGGGGGGGGGGGGGGGGCAATGTTATCCACAGCAACGGTGCAGGAATGAACATACCCTTTTTGTTGACCAAAATGAATACATTTGTGAAGACATAGAATAGCAGCCATTGCAAGTACCTAAGCTATTTTTCTAATAGAGTAGGGCTAGAGGCTTTATCTCAGCCATTGACAGCGACACTGTCCTCAGTAAATGTCAGTGTAAGGTGTTTTTCTAATAGAGTGGAGCTAGAGGCAGCCTTGCCAGGTAACTGCTTGCTTTATGTGTGCTACAACTAGCTAGTGTAGTTTGTTGGTAACAACACCGCCATGTTGCATAATTTGTGATCCATGTCAAAAGCTTAAATGGCAGGTAAATCTCGAAACAAAGTGGCCGATGCTGGTGGCTTCCAGGAGCTGGAGCCAAAATATCCTTCTTTTTTTGAAAATCATTTCCCCCCCACCTAAAACCATCTCCTGGTGATGTGATCCAGAATAAATTAGTTTGTGGGATCCATTGCTGGTAGTTTTTGAGCGTATAGAGACACAGAGTGACAAACATGAGCTTCAGGGTCGCAAATACACCCATCCATCCTTCCTCCATAATAATGATATTAATTCAAGTTTGCCTTTATTGTGTGGAAATATAATAGAATCTTTCATGAATCAAGAGCAGGTTCCACTAGCGAACATCTAAGACAAAATAGTCGCCACTATGCCAGATGACAAATGATTTGAGATAGATCTGAACACGCAGTGCCTAACTGAAAGCAGAACATAGTTGGCTTCTATAATGTGGACACCCCCAGAGATCAGTACTCATACCTATAAACTATGCTCTTTTTGTTTTTTCATCATCATCAATCATCATCATCAATCATCATCATCATCATCATCAATATCATCATCAATATCATCATCAATATCATCATCAATATCATCATCATCATCATCATCATCATCATCATCATCATCATCATCATCATCACAACATCATCATCATCATCATCATCATCATCATCATCATCATTATTATTATTATTATTATTATTATTATTAATTTATTATTATTATTACTACTACTATTATTACTACTACTACTACTACTACGACTATTAATTATTATTATTAATTATTATTATTATTATTATTATTATTATTATTATTATTATTATTATTATTATTTATTATTATTTATTATTATTATTATTATTATTTATTATTATTATTACTACTACTATTATTATTACTACTACTACTACTACTATTAATTATTATTATTATTATTATTATTATTATTATTATTATTATTATTATTATTATTATTATTATTATTATTATATTGTTGTTATTATTATTATTATTATTATTATTATTATTATTATTATTATTATTATTATTATTATTATTATTATTATTATCATCATTATCATTATTATTATTATTATTATTATTATTATTATTATTATTATTATTATTTTCTAACATTGCACTACTCTAGCTAAACTTCTCCATTTTCTCACATATCACAGATCTTGAGGATATTAAGGACAACTCTTTGTGAAGAAGTCTAATCTCTGCTTTGAAATGGAACAAAAAGTACTGTTGGACGAGGAGGTTCCACGTCAGGTAAAGGGTCTGTATTTGTTGTGTACGCACGAGCAAAGAAATTTCTCCCACAAAATGGAAAAAAAGAGGAAGGAAATGAATGTAGCCAGCATTTACATGGGAGGAGCTTCGTGTAGTGTTCGGTTGACCGGCATGTTTGGATAAGTGGCCTCCTACTGTATCTAGGAAATTTCCCCGCTCTTTATAACCTCTGAGAGTGACAACCAAAATGGCTTGAAATTATAGACAAGTCTACACCAACTAGC
Organism: Cladorhizidae sp. MBARI D1340-BT2; assembly: GCA_028752905.1. NCBI lineage: Eukaryota > Metazoa > Porifera > Demospongiae > Poecilosclerida > Cladorhizidae > Cladorhizidae sp. MBARI D1340-BT2. Next base: position 19,138,217 of record JAQNBH010000017.1, read on the forward strand.
GTGACACAACAGGTAAGACTACACACAAACTAGGACTACACACAAACTAGCATGGCAGTACAGGTAGGACTACATACTAACAACCATTTCCGAGCAGCTGCTTGGTGGTGGGAAAACGCCAGCTTCCCTTTCTTTCAATCCTTTCTCTTCCGTATGAAACCCTGCTCAGTACATGCACATATATACTACTCGGTATGTGTCCCACACTAGTCAGTATATGTCTTGCATACTACTCAGTACAAGTCATACCCACTCTGTTATACTGACTAATATTTCCACTCACTCCAGTAATTTCTATCCTTGGTCGTGGCAAGATTCCTGCTTTCCTCTTTCTTTTCACAGCCTCTGACCCAATCCAGTTCTGGAAACAAACAAAAGAAACATAATCTGTTGGATCTGCTGGAGATGATGATAAACGCCTGTCTCAGAATAGTCTCTTGACGAGATAAATACCACCCACATAACACCCACATAATAAAATAATAAAATAAGTATTTGCAAGTGATTGCACGCTACATTTAATACTACTATTATAGTGGGGCCAGGGACACGATGTCTAATCAGCTTCCATACTGTGTATCGCAAAACCTGCTCTTTGTAAGGTAATGTCGTGTTCAGCTCATGGACCAAGTTTAAAATAACCTTTTGGAAAGCCTAAATTGAGGGGACAGGACTGAAATGATTAATTACAAGCCTGTATAGAGTGGACAGGACTGAAATGGTTAATTACAAGCCTATAGAGGGACAGGACTGAAATGATTAATTACAAGCCTATAGAGGGACAGGACTGAAATGGTTAATTACAAGGGACAGGACTGAAATGATTAATTACAAGCCTGTATAGAGTGGACAGGACTGAAATGGTTAATTACAAGCCTATAGAGGGACAGGACTGAAATGATTAATTACAAGCCTATAGAGGGACAGGACTGAAATGGTTAATTACAAGGGACAGGACTGAAATGATTAATTACAAGCCTGTATAGAGTGGACAGGACTGAAATGATTAATTACAAGCCTATAGAGGGACAGGACTGAAATGATTAATTACAAACCTGTATAGAGTGGACAGGACTGAAATGGTTAATTACAAGCCTATAGAGGGACAGGACTGAAATGGCTTCAATAGGGAGGTGTGTTGACGCAGAGGGGTCTCAGTAATCCTCAGGAAAATGGTGAAAAAAAGCAGTCCAGGGGTTTAGCCCACTTCTGTACCTTAACTCTCTCAATGGTGGTCCCGATTTCTTCTGCACAGCGTCTCATTAGTTCTGTGTTCCGCCTGTGTGTAGAGGTCATGCCATACTCTTCAAAGTGCTTCATCAGGATTTCCTTTTCCTCAGGAGTGAACACCACAGCTCCTTGGTCATGCATGATGTGGTAAAGAGAACTTATCAAATCTTTTTGCCACCACACATTCAGACATAAGTTACAACTACGGAATACATTCCGAATTTTAGTATTAAATGGCTGAGGACTTACTTGCCCTGCCAATGGTAACCATGCGAGCAAGCGACTCTGCTGGCAAAGACTGGCACACCATGGTATTGTTTCCCTGACTGAGCACATCATCTTCTACGGATTGTAACACCGAAGTCTCGTCCATCTACTGAGTATATACTAGAGAGCAAAAAAAGGAGTGGGTAAGAGTATTTTTTTCACTGGCACACAAAAAAAGATCGGCTCCTTGGGGGAAATGGGTGTGGTTTTTATCGCGTGTTTAAACCTGCGTCGCGATTAATCTTCATTGCGCATGCTCTAACAAAAAAGCGCGAGGCGGATCGTGAATATAGTTAATGTTAAATATCATGTACATCGGTGGCAAAATCAACTGGGGCAACAATGTTTTTTGTTTTTGTTTTTTGGGGGGTTTTTTCTTCCCATAAATATGTTGCCAGGACCTGTAAGATGCTGCATTCCAAATTTGAGAAGATTTGGATGCTCCATTCTGGACTTATAGTGACTTTTGTACATACACCTCCATTAAATTCTTGGGAAAGAAGACTGTCCGTGGAGGGTGAGTTTCGATGGTATTTTTTATTTTAACTTGTGGTTACAACTTTAGAGCTCCGTAGATTCTGCAAACTTCATGATATGGACTTGATATATAGCTCAAAAGATAGGTCTCTCTGTGTGCTCTCTTTTGATACTAAAATATGTTTCATATGTATAATAACTATAGGCAAGTTACTGTCTTAGTTACTAGACCCTAAAGTGGAGGGACCTCAAAAACCTGCATCCCAAAACCTCATCCAGAATAACTAAGTGCCAAAAAATTGAAATTGGTACGAGTGATCTTTTTCATTAGGCGTTAAAATTTATGACGTGGTCAAGCGCGCGGGTGGAAAATTGAGGGCGTTGATTTTGAACGCCCTCAATTGCAACCCGCACGTCCCGTCATAAATTTTTAACGCTTATTCAAAAAGGTTCTAGGGCTCACTCGCTTTTATTCTGGATGAGGTTTTGGGGATGCAGGTTTTTGAGGTCCCTCCACTTTAGGGTCTAGTAACTTGCCTATAGTTATTATACATATGAAACATATTTTAGTATCAAAAGATAGCACAGCTATATATCAAGTCCATACCATGAAGTTTGCAGCTAAAAGTTGTACTTAACCACAAGTTAAAAAAATAAAAAAGTAAAAAAATACTCTCGGTCCCTCTAGATGTAACAGCTTTTTGTCAAATTCTGGTTTCCAATCGCCATTCACAGCATAACTAGGTCAATTTTTTTTTTGCCCAAACCTTGTATATCATTTTGAAGTTGCTCTTTGTGTTCAACGATCAATTTTTTTTAAATTCATAATAATAAAAAGTTATGTTGCTTAGTGGGGCGTGGCATCTATATGAACCCAGGAATATTATTTTAAAAATCTGATCGTTGATAACAAGCATTATCTAAACAAACAACAAATTTGAAGTCATTTGATCCAATATCCAAGATGGGAAGCTGTGACTGGTAATTTTGAGGAGGTATGATGGCTGCAGGTACCTAGATAGAAAAACACCTGTAAATATATCATTATACATATCACTTGAAAGCATATAGAAAGCGCTATCTTTTGACACAAAAATTATATTTGTAGCCCTAGAAACCTAAACGTTATGACGGTTTTACTTCGTGGCATGTTTTTTGTGGTTTGACCTAAAGCACCCCCTTAAGGGGGGACATCTGCATTTTTAAAAAAAATTTTTTTTTACCTGTGGTTACAACTTTAGAGCTCAGTAGATTCTGCAAACTTCATGGTATGGACTTGATATATAGCTCAAAAGATAGGTCTCTCTGTGTGCTCTCTTTTGATACTAAAATGTGTTTCATAGGTATAACTATAGGCAAGTTACTAGACCCTAAAGCGGAGTGACCACAAAAACCTGAAGCGCTCCAACCTCCATAGAAACCACTCTGAGGTGCGAAGTGCAAAAAAATTAAAAATGGTACGAGTGGCTAGAGGAAGCTCTAGAGTACACAAGGAGTATATTGAGCAGGCGTGAAAAATTTATTAACGTGGTCAAGCGCGCGGTTGGAAAATTGAAGGCGTTGACGAGGCGACGCCTTCAATTTTCCAACCGCGCGCTTGACCAGGTAATAAATTTTTCACGCCTGCTCAATATACTCCTTGTGTACTCTAGAGCTTCCTCTAGCCACTCGTACCATTTTTAATTTTTTTGCACTTCGCACCTCAGAGTGGTTTCTATGGAGGTTGGAGCGCTTCAGGTTTTTGTGGTCACTCCGCTTTAGGGTCTAGTAACTTGCCTATAGTTATACCTATGAAACATATTTTAGTATCAAAAGAGAGCACACAGAGAGACCTATCTTTTGAGCTATATATCAAGTCCATACCATGAAGTTTGCAGAATCTACTGAGCTCTAAAGTTGTAACCACAGGTAAAAAAAAAATTTTTTTTTAAATGCAGATGTCCCCCCTTAAGTTAAAGTCCTAGATTTTTTTTAATGTACATTACCACATGTACATGATTATACTGGTACTAGCATACCAATACAACTTCAGTTTAACCATGTACAGCATTTGTCTGCCATGACAACACCTACCTGATGGTTCTCTTCATGGCCGCTCTCTTAAATGCTTCGTCACTCTCATCTCCATCTCTACAGTACCAGCTACATCTTCGCTGCTTTGCTGGGCCTCTTTGGATTCCTCCCCTTCATGGATCAAACACAAGGTGTGGATGGGGTCCTTACAAAACTTTAGGTGACAGGTCCATTACAGAACTTTAGTTATGGGTGCCATTACAGAATTTGGTGGTATACAACAAGGTTATTGTTTTTTCCTCGACACAGTAAAAAAAAATACTAAAAGGACAATGTCCAGAGGCCACCTAGAGGCTACCCAAGAAACCGACCCATGTCCCATCGCCTATGTTGCCCATGCTCTTAGGAATATCCAACCCCATACAGAATGTGGATACACCATTTCAAGATGTGTAGCTCCCACACTGCTTTTCTTGTTGTGAGTGCCATCTGGTAGGTGGCCCACCTATCTTGTGCCAGTCCAACATTATCCAATAATTGATGCACACACTAACATAGGACACATGTACATGATGATATCATGATGACCATGGGTGATGGACAACTTAGCCAATGTTGTATCGCACAAGTCCAACATCTGGCATAGGGAATCAATATGGTGGCTTCATGTCCACCATGGCATCCAATCATCTGTGTCATATTTGTATGACCGCATTTGCAAAGGCAGAGATGTCCTCATTGCAACACCGGCATGACCCCATCATAGTTGAGCATACCCACAGTACAGGACATTGGGGGTGAGTGACCCACATGCCCCTTTTTTCCCCTTAGATTCCGTAAACTTCATGGTATGGACTTGATATGTAGCTCTCTCTCTTTGTGCTCTTTGTTGATACTAAAATATTTTTCATAAGTGTATAACTACATGTATAGCCAAGTTACTGGAGCTACAAGTGGAGGGAACCTCAAAAACCTGAATGACTGATTTTGCCACATAAATATCTCCAGATTGCAGAGTTGAAATTAGCACCAGTTGCCCTACTCTTCTATTCAATGAGTGTTTTCACTAGGCGCTAAAATGTAAGTACGTGGTCAAGTGTGCGGGTGGGAAATGAATTTCCCATAAAACTCATTTTCCACCCGCACGCTTGACCATGTACTTACGTTTTTGCGCCTAATGAAAACTGAATAGAGTAGAGCTTCCTCTAGCCACTAGTGCTAATTTAAACTCTTGAGCAAATTGCAATCTGGAGATATTTATGCGGGCATTCAGGTTTTGAAGTTTCCTCCACTTTAGGTCCAGTAACTTGGCTATAGTTATATCTATGAAAAATATTTTAGTATCAAAAGAGAGCACACACAGAGACCTATCTTTTGAGCTATATATCAAGCCAATACCATGAAGTTTACAGAATCTACAGAGCTATAAAGTAGTAACCACCAAGTAAAAAATAAATTAAAAAATGCAACTGTCCCCCCCCCCCCCCCCCCCCCACCTCCCTTAAAGAAACATGGATACATGAAATAGTACAGGTCCAGTCTACATTAACAACTCAGCAGAAAACAAAAGTAGTGATTACATATGAGGGCAGAGAAAATTTTTGCACAGATGTCTAAGGAAGTGTGCAGAATCTATGGAGCTCTAAAGTCGGAACCCCAAGTTTTTATAGCACCTTTTGAAAAATGTTATTGTCCCCTCCCTCCTTCAACCGCCAATGTTTGCTCTGCATTGGTGACAAGTGCATTACCATGATGTGACTGCTCTCCTCAATCCTGGGTTTATAAAAGACATTGACTCTACTTTCTTCGGTGTAATGTCACGTCAGGTTGTCATGAATTAGAGCCATTATCCTGCATCTGGCCAACAATGTGGTCGAGAGTTCATTTATCATGCACCTCTCTTTGATGGGTTCCGAGGATATCCCTGAAAATCCAGACCATTCTAGAAGAAAAGATGGTAGCTAGTCCACATGAATGATGTATTCAAACAATTGCGCATTTATTGGAAACTGCATGCTAATGCTGAGATCAATATCACCTAGTATCTCACCTCCACAAACTTCAGCAAGCAGACCCCCCAACCATCCAGGGATGCCCTGGACTGTCCAGGGATTTAGCCTTTTCAAGATTCTGTCCACGGGTCCAGAGATTTTCTACATTTGTCCAGGGATTCTCACCCATTAATGATCAAGGTCCAATATACACATTTCCTTTGTGTGGTAAAAATTAGCCCCATTAATTAATGATCAAGGTCCCAATAATTATACACATTTCCTTTGTGTGGTAAAAATGAGTCTCATTAATGATCAAGGTCCAATATACACATTTCCGTAAAAATTAGCCCCATTAATTAATGATCAAGGTCCTTTGTGTGGTAAAAATGAGCATACCACTGATGCCATGATTACATTGTGGTCAAAGCAGCTGCATGCTTTATATCATCAGATCACCAGCTGTTTTAGTTGCTAGTTGCTGCTGAAAATGGCTGAACCACCACCTCAGAAGAAGCCAAAAAGAATCTGCAAGTGGAAAGATGAATGGACATGCTACAACATGTCATCAAGTAGAAAGGGACCAAGTTATGCCCACTGCAACATCTGTGCAATCGATCTCTCAGTGGGTGTTGGACGATTAAGTGAAGTGAAGCGACATATGGAGAGTAAACGCCATAAAGATGGTGCCAAAGCTTTCACAAATCAAGCTACTATGACATACTTGCTATCTCAAAAGAAGCAGTCACTTAATGAGCAGGTTAACTACAGCTGAATTGTATTTCACAATTTTCATAGCTGAGCATAACTTAACATTTTCTGCTGGAGACCACTTCACAAAACTGTGTGAAAATATGTTCCCAGATAGTAAAATAGCTGAAAGGTTTGCTTGTGGAGCAACAAAGACACAAGCCATCATTAAAATGCTCTTGCTCCTGCACTCAATGAAAATGTAATTGAAGCCTGTGCATCATCTCCTTTCACTATCCTTTGCAATGGGGGTAATGATCAAGATGTACGGAAATATTTTGCTATAATGGTAAGATTTTGGGATGAAAGTGCACACTCTGCTATCTCACAATTCTTAGCAATGCCAGTTTGTAATGTGGCTACTGCACAAGCAATGTTTGATGCTTAATCAAAGGAATTAGAATGTCATAAAATCCCATGGTCTAATGTGATTGGCTATACATCAGATACAGCTTCTGTAATGGTTGGGGGAAATAATTCTGTCCTGAGCAGAATTAAGGAAAAACAACCAGTCTTGGTTGCACTTGCCATCTTGCTGCTCTATGTGCTACGGCAGGCTTAAAAAAACTTCCAGTATCTGTTGATAGACTTCTCATAGACATTTGTTGTCACTTCAAATAGTCTGCAAAAAGATGGGCTGGATACTCTGAAATCGAAGCTGACTTTGCAGATATCAAACCACTGAAGCATTGTACTACATGCTGGCTAAGTTTGGAGCACTGCATTAAGTGGCTTATTGACAAATGGCCTGCTCTTTATGCTTATTTTGATCTTGAAGCCGAAAGTACAGCAGCCAATTAGCGTGTTCATCGAATTAACAAACTGTTAAAGGACCCATTGGTAAAGCTTTTTTGTCACTTTGTATCATTCGCTTTAAAGCCTCTCAACAAGTTTACTGTTGCCTTGCAAACAAGTGCAAGTCATATTGGCTCACTTCAATCAGAAATACGTGTCATGCTTCAAGGATACATGAGTAACTTTATCAAACCTGAAGTTATAAACGATAGTGCTGGTGATCATGATATCACTAAGATCATGAGCAACAAAATCAAGTTGAAAATGATGAACTTGTTTTTGGTACATCTACAAGGCTTCTTTTGTACGAACTTGAAGATGAAGTTGCTGGAACATCAGTTGAGCATAAATTTTTCTCCTGTGTTCGTGCTTTTTATGAAACAAGTGTATGAAACAAGTGTCAAAAAAATGCTTGATAAGTTTCCTTTTGAAGATAAAGTCATCAAAGAACTAGCATTTCTTGACCCACACAATCGCACAAAAATATCTACCAGTGGCAATCTCTCGGTTTACATCATTTTCTACAGATGAGATGGATACACTCACTATTGAATTTCAAGATTTTCGAGCATGCTCTGATAGTCAACTTCCAACATTTAGTCCTAGTAAAGAAAACATCAAGGCCACTGATTATTTTTGGGCTGCTATGTCTGAAGTGAAGTGTGTATCTGACTATGAAAGTCACAGATTTGGTGTGCTTTCACAGCTTGCTAAAAGGATCTTGGTACTTCCATATTCCAATGCTGATCCAGAAAGGCTTTTCAGCATGGTTAGAAAAATTGTAACTGACCAAAGAGTGTCCTTGGATCCTTCAACAGTTTGTGATTTACTCAGTGCCAAAATCAATAACAGCAAACCTTGTTTTGACAGTAGCCATCTTCTTTCTGATTTCCTATCAGTGAAGACTGCAACTTGCAGAAGTTTAAGAAAAACTACCACGCAGTCTCAGTCAGAATAATTTGAGTCTGGCAGTGACTAACCTTGCATTTTTCATTAGGTATATAGTAAGTATATAGTAGCTAGCTAGTATTGTTGGTTTCAAATTTTATGTAAATATTTTGCTATAATATACAGTACACTGATTGTGGGAGGGGGGTGTCCAGGGAAATGACTCATTGTCCAGGGAAAATTGGTCATAATTATGTCCAGGGATTTAATCTGCCAAGGTTGGGTCTGAGCAAGGTCCTCCCTCCCCCCTCTTCGTAGTCTTCGGTTGGATACAACCAGAAGCAGACCCATCATAACGACAATGCTGATCTGTGGTGGATCCATATTAGCAACTCCTATCAGTTTCCCAACCGCAAGTTGTAGATTGACTACTGAGATGCCACCAAGAGCATGACTACAACACCAACAGCCAGGCACTAACAGCCAGGCACCAACAAGAGCCAGTCACCAACAGCCAGGCACCAACAAGAGCCAGGCACCAACAGCCAGGCACCAACAAGAGCCAGACCAACAGCCAGGCACCAACAAGAGCCAGGCACGCACCAACAGCCAGGCACCAACAAGAGCCAGGCACGCACCAACAGCCAGGCACCAACAAGAGCCAGGCACGCACCAACAGCCAGGCACCAACAAGAGCCAGGCACGCACCAACAGCCAGGCACCAACAAGAGCCAGGCACGCACCAACAGCCAGGCACCAACAAGAGCCAGGCACGCACCAACAGCCAGGCACCAACAAGAGCCAGGCACGCACCAACAGCCAGGCACCAACAAGAGCCAGGCACGCACCAACAGCCAGGCACCAACAAGAGCCAGGCACGCACCAACAGCCAGGCACCAACAAGAGCCAGGCACGCACCAACAGCCAGGCACCAACAAGAGCCAGGCACGCACCAACAGCCAGGCACCAACAAGAGCCAGGCACGCACCAACAGCCAGGTACCAACAAGAGCCAGGCACGCCAGGCACCAACAAGAGCCAGGCACGCACCAACAGCCAGGCACCAACAAGAGCCAGGCACGCACCAACAGCCAGGCACCAACAAGAGCCAGGCACGCACCAACATCCAGGCACCAACAAGAGCCAGGCACACACCAACAGCCAGGCACCAACAAGAGCCAGGCACGCACCAACAGCCAGGCACCAACAAGAGCCAGGCACGCACCAACAGCCAGGCACCAACAAGAGCCAGGCACGCACCAACAGCCAGGCACCAACAAGAGCCAGGCATGCACCAACAGCCAGGCACCAACAAGCGCCAGGCACCAACAAGAGCCAGGCACCAACAGCCAGGCACCAACAAGAGCCAGGCACCAACAGCCAGGCACCAACAGCCAGGCACCAACAACAGCCAGGCACCAACAGCCAGGCACCCAGGCACCAACAGCCAGGCGTATGCCAGGAACTTTGCTAGTCTCTTCCCCATTTTACACATTGACACTTCTAACCACAAGGAAGAGTTACCAGCTGATGCTGAAGTACGATGGACCCTTGGCTCAGTATTTGTTTTATCTGCAGACACAGCTACTGTCTACATCGTGTACTGCCTGGGGATGAGTTATAGATTCCTTTATCTTCAGGGCGGCTCCGAATCCAGCCAGTCCAGCTTTGTCTGGATCACTACTAGTCCATTATTAATTTTATGGGAGTGATCACTAGGAGGAGCATGCACATCTTCAAGGCCATGCCTACTTCCTGGCCTGACCATTTTAAAATTACCCGAGTCACCTCTGATCTTGCAGCCATCTTTGGCAGCATGGACATCATTAAAAAGAAAGGAAGGAAGGAAGGGGGAAACAGATATGACATGACCATTCCTCTCAGATGTTTTTTCCTGCACATTGATATATAGAGCTACGTATGAACAACAAATGTGCCGACTGTTGTTCTAGAACTTTGGCAGTAATTGTGCAGGAGGTTGTTTGGTCACACCTCTTGCTCTGTCCCCTTCACTCAAGGAGGAACATAGGAACATATATCGGCAAACTCTCAGGTAAACTGATCCCAATTATTACCAAGCTTTTCCTGTCCTTGGCTCCCTAGGCATTGCAAGCACCATCTTTGTAAGCACACACAAGCCAATGACATTACAGAACTTCAATTTAGGGATACATTTTAACTTGAAGTAAGGAGTCATTATCAAAATTTAGTTGAGGGGTCAATACAAAACTTTAGGTGAGGAGTGCATTTAAGAACTTGAAGTGAGGTGTCTCTTACAGAAGTTTAGGTGGCGGTGGAGTTAAAGTGAGGTAACTTTTTGGAATTTGCAAACTGAGATTCATAAATCTACATGTAGGTATGGGGAACATGGGGGGGAGGAGGGAACATTCTGGATTGCTAGAATGTCAAAATCATACATTCATTCATAATTAGAGTTCTCTATTGATGGCCGAGATTCATAGATTTGCAGTCTTGCTTTCTACAGTAGACATAAAATCACGACTACAAATTCACATTACCATTTTGAAATTTACATTCCCAAACAAATTGATACCTAGGCAATGGAAATGAAAATATACAGTCAGTGATACATGCTTGTGTGTGTGTGTGGTGTGTGTGTGTCTGTGTGTGTGTGTGTGTGTTGTGTGTGTGTGTTGTGTGTGCGTGTGTGATACTAGTACAGTGTCAAATTTAATGCAAATATAGTATGTTGGCCATATTGCTCTCACCTGTCAAAGGTGACCTCTTGAACAACTACTGTGACTGACCCTGTGGCAAATACTGCCAGGTTCTTCTTCACCTGTATCATCGTCCTGACTTACCCCATTGAATGCTTTGTCACCAGAGAGGTACCATAGACTATGTGTGTGTGTTTTGTGAGCGTGTGTAGGTGTGTTAGTGTATGTACATGTGTGTAGTTGTGTGAGTATGTATGTGTTTGTAGCAATGGGCTATGAATAATTGAAATGCTTTATGCTGACTAGCTATATGGTCAAAGGGTAATCCAAACATTAGCTTTGATGTATTTGTTTGTTGTTGTTGTTGTTGTTTATATGGTATGGATGCACATCTGCATCACCCACACAAGAGTGAGCATGGTGCCTGCTGCATTGCAGCTTCAGCTCTAAACACTGGATTTGTTGTTGTTGTTGTTGTTGGCACAGGGAAATAACTGTTTATATAGAGCGCATCCAAGCTTAGGTGCACTGGTACTGATGCTGATAACAACAATCTGAATAATATTTACACAGTTGGCAATGCTAAAAACAAATATATTTATAAATCTATTTGGATGCTTTAACCGGGGTAAGTGCCATATGGCGCAAGTTAGGACATTGTTAGGGGAGAAATATTGTCCATTCTCCATATGCATGCCCAACAGGCTACTCATTAGATAGGGAATGCGAGGAAAATTATTTAATGGCTGACGGTTGCAATTGCCTCTCTTACTGGATTTTTCTACTCTTTCTGGAAGTTCTTCTTTGGTGGAAAACAGCACAAACACTTATGCTTACCAGGAAGCACTCTGAATTCCTTCACTTTTGAGCAAGGAAGTGCTCCTGGATGGATTAAGTTTTGTTGTAGGCATATGCAATGTAGTGCTGCATAGGGTTTGTTTGCTTACTTCAATGGAGCTGATTCCCATACCAAACTGCAGCTTATTGTATTTTGATATGAGAAGCTTATTCTTATAAAGTTATAGCTAATTACAACATACCACAAATAAAGCTGCTGTTTATTCGAAGGACAGCAGAGATCAAGTAGAATATTTGCAACAAGGGCAAACATAAATCACGATTCATTTTTCTCCCTGGAAGTGTAGCAGGAAGGGTATTTTCAAAGATCACTTGCATGTAATGTATAGATAGAGGAACCAATGATGAAATTATCCAGTCTGGGTAATAAAAAATTGTTTTGTGAAGATATTCAGGTTTTGCTAAAGTATACAGCTAGTATCACTCTGTGTACCACATCCCTTGTAGCTGTGGAAGTAGTACATAGGCAGACCATCAGAAGACTGGAGACCAGAATAAAAAATATCAAGATGCCTGTAGGAAGTGAAGTCTGAAATTGCTGAACATGCATGGGATAATGGATTTTGTGGGAGGAAGCCACCATCTTGGACCAGGCCAGAAGGCAGGAGGAACTGCTAGTGAAGGAGGCATTGCACATTAGCCTAGCAAGGTGTGAGCGCTTCAATCGAGACTGTGGAATGGACTTGCCTGGCTGGCTGGGAAGCTACTCTCAAGAGCCTGAACTTGAAACCATGACGACCATAATTTTATCTAATTTTTTTTTAATTTGTTTATTTTTTTTGTTTTTTTTGTTTTTATTATTTTTTTAAATTTATTATTATTATTATTGCTGTTATTATTATTGCTGTTATTATTGTTTTTGATATTATTATTATTATTACTACTATTATTGCTGTTATTATTATTGCTGTTATTATTGTTTTTGATATTATTATTATTATTATTATTATTTTATTATTATTATTATTATTATTATTATTATTATTATTATTATTATTATTATTATTATTATTATTATTATTATTATTATTATTATTATTATTATTATTATTATTATTATTATTGTTGTTATTATTATTATTGTTATTATTATTATTGTTATTATTATTGTTGTTATTATTATTGTTGTTATTATTGTTGTTGTTATTATTGTTGTTGTTATTATTATTGTTGTTATTATTATTGTTATTATTGTTATTATTGTTATTAATGTTATTGTTATTGTTATTATTGTTATTGTTATTATTGTTATTGTTATTATTGTTATTGTTATTATTGTTATTGTTATTATAGTTATTGTTATTATTGTTATTGTTATTATTATTATTGTTATTATTATTATTGTTATTATGGTCCAGTCTACAAAAGTCCATCAACCATGGGGGGTCTGGTTAACAACCGACCAACCCACATGGTTGCATTCCCCCTCCAGAGGCAGATGGACAGCCTCTGAAAGAGGTGTGTGATGCAGTCTTCTTCTTCTTCTTCTTCTTCTTCTTCTTCTTCTTCTTCTTCTTCTTCTTCTTCTTCTTCTTCTTCTTCTTCTTCTTCTTCTTCTTCTTCTTCTTCTTCTTCTTCTTCTTCTTCTTCTTCTTCTTCTTCTTCTTCTTCTTCTTCTTCTTCTTCTTCTTCTTCTTCTTCTTCTTCTCTTCTTCTTCTTCTTCTTCTTCTTCTTCTTCTGTCTTCTTCTTCTTCTTCTTCTTCTTCTTCTTCTTCTTCTTCTTCTTCTTCTTCTTCTTCTTCTCTTCTTCTTCTTCTTCTTCTTCTTCTTCTTCTTCTTCTTCTTCTTCTTCTTCTTCTTCTTCTTCTTCTTCTTCTTCTTCTTCTTCTTCTTCTTCTTCTTCTTCTTCTTCTTCTTCTTCTTCTTCTTCTTCTTCTTCTTCTTCTTCTTCTTCTTCTTCTTCTTCTTCTTCTTCTTCTTCTTCTTCTTCTTCTTCTTCTTCTTCTTCTTCTTCTTCTTCTTCTTCT